>VZRI01002660.1:0-52080 GCA_013397515.1 Upupa epops
TCTCACTCCAGACACAGGCAGGCGCGTGTGGCATTAACAGCTCGATGGCCTCAGCCCCAAATGAGCTGGCAAAGGTGTTCTCAGCCCAGAAGCTTTTCTGTTGCTTTCCCGATGTAGCAGCTGTGAGAGAAGCGGGTGGTTTACCAGCTGGTTGTGCTCTCCTTGCAAACCTTGTTCCTCTTGCACAGCAGATCTCTTATCAGCCTTTGACTCTTCCTTGCCTCCTCATTTTAGAGAACTTTACATTAAACAAACCCTAAACCCAACAGGGGAACCACAGGGCTGCCTGAACTGCCAACAGGTAGTCCAGTTGCCTCCAGTTGATCAAGCCTTTGAATTTCACAAGAGGAAGAGCTGAGGTGGGGGAGTGGGGCTGGGAGAAGAGGAAATGATGCTATTCAAGCAGCACCAGCCAGCCGACCAAGGGCAAGCAAAGGGGTGGCAGGTGGGTCCCTGTTTGGCACTGGGACGCTACTTCTCAGGCTGAGCAGGCAAAGGCAACCTGACACAGCTTTCCAACCATACCGGGGAGCCCTGGCAAGACTGTGACATGACAGCAATCAGTGAACAAGCTGCTGTGGCTTCGGGAAAGTTTAGACGTGCTGGTGTGCTGAGCACATCTGATGCACCCAAGCCAGTTAACCTTCGGCCTTGTGCCTTACAAAGCCCCTCTGGGGCACTGGGTAAGGCTGTTAACTATTAGGGTCAAACTCAGCAGATGGAGGTGTCCTCCAGGATGGGCTGCTGAGATGAGCCCCTCCTCTTTAATTTCTCCATTACAGCTAATTTCTCCTAAGCCTTAAAGCGTGGCTGTGGGAGAAGTTTCAGGCCACACGGACTGCAAACCCATTCACAGATCCTTGAGTGCGTATCGCTGATACACACATGCATCCCTGTACACGGACATCACCGTAGCATCAGCCAAAGCAACAACCCCTGCACATACAAACCCGAATTAAACAGGCACTGGCTGGAGCACACGCGTGGGTGCTCAAGCACTGTCTTCCAGTGCTCTGAGGGCAGGGAATGCAGTCAGGCTGACTTTTAAAGCACAGTGTACTGAGAAACTCTCCACGAGTGGAATTCCACTCAGGCCACACCACCAATTTTATTTACTTCCAAGAGTGCAGGATGTTGTGGGAGGTTTTCTCCTGTAAAAGACAACTCCACACAGCAAATATTTCCTGGGTTTGATCGGCTGCAACTTGTTGCATCGTTCACCCTCATGCTGCAACACAGATCTTAACTGCTCTGGGGAATACAGGGCTCTTGTACTTACATGCACGCTCCTTTTTCTGGGTGCAGCCCCAGAAGAACCGGTGTACTTGGAAACTGCCACACAGGTAGGCAGGAAATCCCACTGACTCACAACCTGGTTTCATTGTTCTGCCCCCAAACCAAGCATCACTGGTCTCTTCTCACCCCTCTCAAGCCTCAACAGTCCCAGCTCTCTCAATCTTTCCTTGTAAGAGAGATGCTCCAGGCTCCCGGGCATCTTTGTTGCCCTTTTCTGGGCTCTCTCCAGTAGTTTCCTGTCTCTCTTGACCTGAGGAGCCCAGACCTTTACGCCATACTCACCGTGGCAGAGTAGAGGTGGAGAACGCTCTCTCTAGACCTACTAGCCAAGATGGCAAAGCTGGGATGGGGAAATACACTTCTCCCCGACTCGGATTGGTGCTTTGTTATCCCCACAGCCATCCTGGATTGGAGTGGCCACTACCATCTTTCCCCACAAGCCTCATCTCACCGGTGCCCTTCAGCTGCCCCAGCCACAGCATCCCTGCTGTACCTGTGAGCAGAGAGCAAGTGCCCACGGGAGAGTCTGCAGCGTGGAAAGCAAGCCCAGGTGCAGTGCATGCCACAGTCGGCTCCCACCAAACCGGGCCAGGAGGCTGGGACTGGAATCCAGTTCTCCTGAAGCGTTCAGCGGGCACTTTAATCAGCGCTTCCTACAATCAATCCGCTTGGCAAATGGGCTGAACTGGCAGCTGCCTGACTGAATGGGCTTTGCACCCAGTCTAACCTTCTCCATTCGCAATCCCCAGTGCTGGAAAACCTCTCTGTCTCACTCCCAGAAGTTTCTATAGCAATCACGGCTGTCCTAGCGAAGCACCGCAAATGGCAGCCTATTCAGATTGTAATGTTGCTGGACAGTAATCGCTCCTCTCTCCATTAGCCTCTCTAACGTTACTGTTCCGGAGCTATCAACCGCAGTGGGGAAGAGACTGGTCCTCTGCTTATGTTTTCAACACTCTGCTCCCCTCCACGCCAGCTAACTTTGTCAGCTATCTGCAGGGTGTGTGAACACACGACACCACATCTACGGGAAAGACCTGGCATGAGTGACGCTGGAAGACACTGGACCAGGCTGTCCAAGGAGGTTGTGGATTCCCCCTCCCTGGAAGTGTTTAAGGCCAGGTTGGATGTGGCCCTGGGATGGAAAGCCTGCTGTGAGGTGTTCCTGCCCGTGGCAGGATGGAACTGGATGACCTCCTGCATCAGGTTTAGCTGGGATGGAGCTGATCCTCCCCATGACATCTGTCAGCTGCCGCGTTTGTGGCAGTAGCTGCAGGGCTGTTGATAACACACCAGTGTTTTGGCTGCTGTTGAGCAGAGCTCACACAGCACCACAGCTCTGCGTTTGGTTTTTTCCCTTTCCTAACATCCTCCTCCACTGAGGAGGGTGAGGGAGGGGCCAGGCCAGCTAACCCACACTGACCAAAGGGATAGTCCAGGCTATGTGACATCAGCTCAGGTACAAAACAAGGGGAACGACGGACGCAGGGAAGGAGCATCTGTTGATGGCATTTTGTCCTTTGGAGCAACTGCTATGAGTATCAGGGCCCTGCTTCCCAGAACAGCGGCTAAACCCCTTCTGCTATCATCTGCCTCTCCTTTCTGCTCTATTAAACTGCTGTCTTTAGCTGCCAGTCTCTTGCTCTATTCTCTCGCTCCTGTCCATCCAAGAAGGGGTGGTGACAGAGTGTGTACCTGCCCTCCAGCCAGGGCCAAACCACCACAGGTCCCTTCCAAACCAGACTACTCTACGATGCTTCTAAGGCGCCTGCAGGGAAAGCCTTCAGTGCCCGACACGGCACGTTGCGACCTATGGCTGGTGCAGCACTGTAGGTAGAGAAGGGTAACGGAGTGTGCTCGGTGTAACACACCAGGGACACAAAGGAAACTTGTTCCTCCTGACAGCCACCTTGCTTTCCCTGTTCAAGTTAGCTTCAGTTTAAACACCTGATCTTTGTCCAAGCTTCATCTTTCAGCGGCTGTGATCACTCTCCGTTGCGGTGACACTGAAGAACAAATACGTGAAGTAGCAGGACGAAAGGCGCTGCTTCTCACAAGGAGAGGATGCAGCAGAGTCACGCCGCAGCTTGTGAAGGACTCGATCAACCGGTTCTTAAGCTCTTCCAGTCATCTTTCCCCACACTTTGAAGGCTATTGTTGTCTGTTGGAAAAATTAGCTTAAAGCTGAGTCAGGGGAATGGTGGATAAGTGTCTGCAATTTGGCTTTGGACTGACACAGAGTGATTGCTCGCAAAGAATTTGAAGTCTTTGCAGTACTGGCAGCAGCACTTGAATCCGGGAATACAGGATTCGCATTGGAAAAGAGGGGATTTTTATAACGATTTCAATGAACAATTTCAGCTAGAGAGTGGATTAGCAGAGCCAAGTAAACCCTTTCACCCTGACAAAGAACTGGCGGAAGGACTATAGAAATTCATCCAAAATTTTACCAACTTGAATGCGGAGTAATAGGTCAGTGAGAAGCGCTTCTGTATGTTAATGGCGCTCTCAGAATTCAATTCCATTTAAAACAAAAGTTGTTTTACAAATATGTGGAGAATGCAGAAGGCTCGAGAGGGAGCAAGTGGCCTGCATCCTCCACCTGCTCCATCCTCTCTGCTCTTGCGCAAGGGATTGCGGCTGCAAGGACCTTCTGGGTCCCAGCCTCCCTGGGCAACCTGGTCCAGGGTCTCAGCACCCTCAGTGTGAAGAACTTCCTCCTGACTTCCAGTCCAAACCTCCCCTCTTCCAGCTGGAAACCATTCCCCCTGCTCCTACCACTCCAAGCCCTTGGAAACAGCCCCTCCCCAGCTCTCCTGGAGCCCCCTTCAGGTCCTGGAAGGCCACTCTAAGATCTCCTCAGCCTGAACAGCCCCAACTCTCTCAGCCTGTCCCTGCAGCAGAGCTGCTCCAGCCCTCCACTCGTCCTCGTGACCCTCCTCTGGACACGTTCCCACAGCACGAATAATCAGTGTTTGTGAAATCAGATTCATGACACCGTTCTTTATTACAACACTCGTTCTTCTCAAGTAACAAGGAGTCAGCAGCGCTCACTTCGTTAAATATCAGACTCAAAATAACCCTTTAAAAAATAAAATCTCTGTGTGCAAAGAGAGCCCCAACACAATTTACAAAGCTGCTGCGGTTCACCAGTACCAGGAGCTACGGCTGCTGTGAGTTAGGAGGAAAAACGTTCAGCACAGGTAGAAGAAAAACAACAGGAATTGGTTTTCATCACAAACCTCTGATTTTTATTTTCTTTAAAACAGATGCCTTGTGTTAAAAAAACCCCCTCGTCTCTACGAACGGGCACATGGTGTCTCGCTGATGGCATTCATTCCGTAACCCAAACAAGGAAACTCATCCACTTGGAGCAGCTACGTTGTTTTTTGCACTGTTTACATACTTTACTGAAGTATTTTCATTCCAGAGCCTCAGCAAGCATCCTAGAATATTAATGAGCGAAGCCTGGCAACCCTCCAGCCGTAGCGAGCGAGAAAGTAACACCAGTCCCATTTCATCAACAAGGAAACTGAGGCAACGGGGTTGTTCAGATCCAGAATGGAAACTCTCAGATCTCAATCCCCTGAGAGAGGTCTTGATGGAAAGACTAGAGCCTTCCTCAGGAGATGGCTGGTGATGGAGCACTGTTTGAAGCCTGGGTTTCACGTTGAAATTGCTGCCGAATAGGTAAGGTCTGTCCAGCTGCTGGGTCACGCTCACCTTTACTCCCGCAAAGCCGTTGCCAGTCCTCTGGTTTAGATCAAAACCAGGAAGACGTGTGCTTTCAGTCTCTCCAGAGACCGCTGGAAGGCCGCCGTGTTACACCCAGCTGTTCCCTCAGTCTGTGCAAAGGCAAATACTGAAACCCAGTAACTCTGAGGCCAAAGCTGCATGACAAGTCCTCGTTTCTAAAGCCCAAATCGTGAGTGATGACAGAGACATGGTCCAGATGGTGAAGTGCAATCACTTCAGTTGTGCTTCCAAAGCCTTCCAGTCCCGTATTTTACGTCTTGGTGATCCCCGTTTTACTTACAGTGCTTTTTTGCTTCTATCCCCGTCTTTCCAGTACTGTTCAGTTTGCATTTCTGTAAGCCGGGAGAGAGTACGCTGGAAGGCAAAGACTTCCTCTTCTCCTGTAAACATGGAGAGTCCTTTGGCAGAGTCCTACGTTAAAATACAAGAGCAGTAACAAACAACTGTGAGAGACATCGCTGCGCCGAAGTGCCTCCCATCAGCTCCTGAGGCCGAGCGCTCTGCAGGCTTCGATGGCACGCGACAGCAGCACCATGCCAAAAAATAAACCCAGAGCTCAAGAATTACAAGAACCCACATCAGACAGCCAGGCAATCCTCTGAAAGAGACAGCAGTTCGGGTTGAAAGCGTTGTGGTGGTGTGCTGACCATCTAGTTTCGCTTCTCCGTTGGCTAATTTAGACCAATCACTTCCAAAATCATTCAATAGGTTACGGGATAAAGGAGAACCAGAGGAAGCAACGTGTAAACTAGTACTGTTGGTGAGGATAAGGATACGTGAGGTGATCCTGTACAGCTGAGGGAGAGGGAATAGCTCCCTGTATTTTCTATGTAGGAGCTGAACTTAAACCAGTGTTTCCATAAGTGGCCGAGCATTCGTCATGAGTAGCTATCAAAATTACCCCACAGCCAGTGCAAAATGCTTCTGTGGGCTGTGATATTTTCTTTGCCTATGAATAAATAACCACAGAATCAACACTGCTGGAAAGGACCTACTAGATCACCGAGTCCAACCATCCCCACACCCACCTACACCTAAATACCGGAAAGATGGAAGGACACTAAATAATCCCTTCCATGCTGCCACTCTAGCCTGTCACGAAGCATCATGTCTACACTCTTCTTAATACCTCCAGGGACGGGGACTCAACCACCTCCCTGGGAAGGTGGTTCCAGTCCCCAACCACCACCCTGGGAAGGTGGTTCCAGTCCCCGACCACTCTTTCTGTAAAGAAATTCTTCCTAATAGCCAATCTAAACCTCAACGCAAAGAGCAACTATGAAAGTAGGAGACATGGTGCAGAAAAAGCAGCAAATCACTGGTCAAACGTTTCCTTTATTCCTCTTCCTAAAATGCTGCTGTAATTACGAGACCAAACCCAAAAGGGAGACTACATTAGTGTCATGTACCTGGCTCAAGTCCAAATCGTCCATCAACACTCTATTGTCCTGGAGATCGGGACTGTCATGTTCCCCCAGGAACAGGCTCTGCAGAGGAGTCGCTGCGGAACAAATAACGCGCACCTGAGAGAAGGAAAACGGGCAACATCAGCAGCAGCACCGGGGCTTTAAAGGAAAGGGATAAAACAGGTGTTTTATACAAAGCAAACCTCTACCTGTGACTTTGTGGAGGCTTTCCCATGTATTTCTCCCCTCTCTTACTAGCACGGGTTTACCTCAGCCATCTGAAACATTAAACTTGCAGGATCTGGAGCCCAGGAGCAGCTCACTGCAGTTTTGCTCAGTGTCTAATAGCACCGCTACGCTGTTCTCTCAGAACACCTGCTGCACAGGCAAGGAGTCCACACTCAGGTTCACCTTCTGCAGTAACAGCTGTAACCAAGCAATACTCCCATTCCCCTGCAGCCAGATCCTCTCAGCAGGTAAGTGCCCCGCACACCTATTTCCATCTAAGGAATGTTCCCATTCCAAACTCCCTGGAAGGCAGAGTGAAGCCACTCTTGCCTTCACCTATGCTACTCCAGTGCATGTTATCTGCTTAACGATGCTGTTTTCCTAACTGCTGGGAGGACGCAGAGTGTGCAGTGAAATACAGTGTCTCCGGGGGGCTGAAGTATTGTTACAGGAATAGGAACTTGTGGACAGCACTCAAAGTGCTTGTATTGCACACAGGTCTCCAGAAAAACACTCTTCCAGGTACTTTTTCCCCCAAGTACTTGTGATGGGAGACTGGCACTTGTGTCTTTTCCACTGAGGAAGTAGTAGAAAGCAACTGTGTGCTGGCAATTCTTAGTGACAGCAATAGGTGACAAGGACCTCAAAAGATCACCCAGTCCAATCCCCCTGCCACAGCAGGATCACCCAGACCAAGTCACACAGGAACACAGCCAGGCGGGGCTGGAACGACTCCAGAGAAGGAGACTCCACAACCTCCCTGGGCAGCCTGGTCCAGTGCTCCGGGACCCTCCCTGGGAAGAAGGTCCTGCTGATATTGATAGGGAACCTCCTCTGTTCCAGCTGGCACCCAGTGTCCCTTGTCCTATCCCCAGATGCTCTTGAGCAGAGCCTGGCTCAATCCTCCTGACACCTACCCCTCACATCTTTATAGACAGGAATGAGGTCCCCCCTCAGCCTCCTCTTCTCCAAGCTCAGAGCCCCAGCTCCCTCAGCCTCTCCTGATAAGGCAGGTGTTCTACTTCCTTCACCAGACCACCTCCCCACCCGTATTTCTCGCGCACTATGATCAGTTTACAAACACTAACATATCCCTTCTAAAAGGGGAAAGGATACGAGGCTACTCTCTCTAATGAGGCTACTTAGTCAGTTATTTCAATTCCTCGCCTTTCTGATCAGCAAACTGGGACGTTCTTCAAAAAAAATCAAGGGTTTAGAGCCCCCAGTATTGCATCCTACAGGCAGCAAAGGCTTGGTTCTCACCTTATGCTCGTAAAACGTATCAATGAGAGTAATGAAACGGCGAGCTTGCGTCCTTTTTGCCATGGTAAGAAGCGGTATATCACGAACAAAGACCGTGTCAAAATGCTCTGATAGCTCCAAGTAGTCACTGGCCCCAAGAGGCTGAAACAAAACAGACCACAAGAAATGGAAATCCATGGTAGGGCGGCAATAAACAGTGCACCTTGAAATGCTGCCGTTACAGAAGGGCATGCGTGAAAGTCCCGATCCTGTTCCTGCCTTGGCTTCAGGAACACCTGTTTGCCCCTGCTGACACAGCTGTATGTGGATGCTCATCCTTACTGTCAGCTCTACCTGAGCAGCGCTCCCTGGTTCAAAATGTGGCTCTTCTACACCCTGGCAGTGTTAAGATTTCTCTGACAAGCTCAAGCAAGATAATCACTACAAACCAGAATTCATAGGGAGGGGGAAGAGAAGGAGGGAAAAGAAAGAAAAGCCATGGTTAAGATGAAGCCAACCTGCAGCATGGATAACTGAACATCTATTAGGATGCCTTCCGGCATGCACCATGTTTAATCACAAATGCATAGGCTAGCTACTAAATGATACGCAGACCTGCAATTAGTTCACCCAAGACTAACCCAGACTGAATGCAAATCTTATGTTCCCAGTACTGAAAGCAACAGGAAACAAATTATGGAGTAGCTCCTTTGTTCATGGTTTCACCTGTGCTGATGAAACACAAACCTTCAGTAAGGAATCATTAGCTTCTCTTTGTGTGTGTAAGCCGTTGACAGACGGTATGTACCCACAGCACTGGCTCACTCAAGTACACATCCAGACAGAATCCTAGAATCATTAGGAATAGGAAAGGACCTCGAAAGATCATCCAGTCCAGTCCCCTTCCACAGCAGGATCCCCCAGACCAAGTCACACGGGATGATATCCAGGTGGGTCTGGAACGTCTCCAGAGAAGGAGACTCCACAACCCCCCTGGGCAGCCTGTGCCAGTGCTCCGGGACCCTCCCTGGGAAGAAGGTCCTGCTGATGTTTATACAATCATTTTAAATTCATTTTCATTACACAGCAGCTTTTTGCTGCAAGATTTACCCAATCAGTACTGCAGGCGGTACTTTTTATCTTGAGCTGTTAAGTCACTGTGTTTAGGAGACAGAGTCATACTTCTCAAATGAGAAAAAAGGAAGATGGAATTCTTCTTTTGCTTTATATACAGACGTGGAAGTGCAGATTATTGAGGTTACAATATCCTTCATCATCACAGCCAAACAAAAATTCCATCTACTTCAGCAGTTCAAACGCTCCTCTAATTAAGAGCATAAAAAGCAGATCATTCTGAGCTGTTTAACTAGAGATTCTGAAACACCCATGCCAGCACTAAGAGATAACATCCTGTAAACACTGGCAGGAATGCGCCTTTGGAGACTCCAGGAATGTTATGATCAGGAAGATCTGAGCCTGGCAGCCCCAAGTATTTTAATAAAGCTTGTACCTCCCTGGCATGACTCGAGTCTGGTGAGATGCAACTGAACCTCAGTCAGCCCGTCTGTTGTTGAATATGGCTCAGCTAGGGGAGTTGCCAAACTCTCTCCCTGTTACAGAAAGGGATAACCCTGGGGATGAGCTTTTCATCTTGTCTTCAGCGTCAGTTACTTCATCTTAAGACAGGTCCTGTAATTTTCTTCTGCCTTACTCCAGTTACTGTAAAGAGAAGCAGCCACCAGAACGATCTTAAAATGCTTCAAGGCCAGTTGAAAGCTCTTTTTGCCCTCCTCTAAACCTTGCTATTGCCCCCATTTCCATTCAGCCTGCAGTTGCTTCCAAGTTTTCTAACTCACCAGCAACACCCAGAATGCTCCAAAGGCAAGAGACGGTGACGCAGAGACGCCCCAGAAGCTTCGCATGCCGCATTCTCACAGGCCTGCTGTCTCTGCAGAGCTGGCACGGGGCTGGCACAAGCACCCACATACCAACTTGATGCCACAGATGAAAGAGAGTCAGGGAAAATGGGCTCAATGCGAGATTACACCTCTGCTAGAGAGCCTAGCAGTCCGTGTGCAGGAGCTCCACTGAGAAGCAGATTCCTAACAGTCCTCTCCTCCCCTTTATGGTGTTGCCTATTGACCCTTGTTCCTCACCCTGCAGCCAGTACTGCCTAGGTCCTAACTGCCAACAATAAATACAGGCTCCTACTAGACAACAAGACCAGTGGCAAATGATTTTAGACACTCTTCAGTGTCCTCTCTATAAACCTCTAGGGCTGGAATCTATTTTATTCATTTCCACCAGTCACAGAAAAGACTTCGTTTCAGTCGGCAGCATATGCTGACGAAGCTACAAATCCTCCTAATATTGGTACATGTGTGTGTAATCCTCTTATTAAAAGTTGAGCCTGATTAATCTGCTCTTCCGAACAACAATCTAAAAATAGCAGCTTGATTTGGTGGGGTGTGTGTGTGTTTCCAGTACTGCCTGGCCTTGTTTCATCAATGAATCGATCAAAGCTCAACTTCAGAACCGTTACACATCTGTCCACCGCTAACACTTACAGTTTATTACCGGTTCTTTCCACGTGCTGCAAAATTTGGAGTCGTGGCTTTTAAAAACAACCCCAAGCCAAGCCCAAACCATTACCAGATCAGAATCTTTCCTACGGTACTATTGTTCCTGCAGGTGGATGCAAGGTAAAATGGTTGTGGATTTTTGTCATTAACTCCGGTGCCAGGAGTCAGTATTTCACAGACCTCATCCTAATGCAAAACACATTAGCACTAGCACGGACTGCCCTTCTGACAAAGTGTTTACTCCACTTCAGCCTGCTTGACTGAGTTCTCACCTTCGTTTGTTTTTGTTTCTGTCTACTTAATGCATTTTCAGCTATCATCATCTCAGTTCAAGTAGGATGTTTATTATCTGGAGCTCTCTGTGGACTGTTCTAAGAGTTAGTAGTCTCCTGCTTCCATTATAGATTCCATTTAATTAAAGAATAAAGGATCCCTCATCTTTGTTGACCCATCAATGACAAAGTAGCTCATCTTTCAGACATTGTCTGAAGAGCACAAAATGCTTCGCATAATTTAGAAAAGATATTTCATACGACTTATTTTCGTTGCTAGTCCAGGGCCAGTTCCAGTAACACCCTGAAGAGCTGTGACTGACAACAATTTAACAGAGACACCTCCTAAAACCAAAAGGCAGTTTAAGACTAGACAACACGTACAACTTGGCTGTACACCAAAGCATGCTGACGTTGATCTACAGATGTAAGTTAATTAGGGCACAGCTAGTAGCTAAAAAAGGTAAAGACATCAACAGCAGTGCAGAACAAGCTCTGTAAGTCGCAGGTAAAGAGGAGACGTTCACCTGAAGCACTGTTAATGAACTGAGAATTTAATCAAGAAGGTAATTTCTTATTGAGTTTTACTGAAGGAGTCCAGTGAAAAATGGCCTGACATCGCGTAATTACAGAGCACATTGGAAGGCACACTGAGGAAAGGTTAAAACAGCACGCAAGTTAGGTTTGGAGTTCCCGAACTGAGCACTGTGCGTCGGCCTCCAACTTCAAAATCATTATTTTAACTGAACCCTACAGGACAGGAGGCTATACAGCTTATTTGTTAAAATACTCACTAATTACAGAAACACAGAAACACTGAGGTTGGAAGAGACCTGTAAGATCATCAAATCCAACCTTTAACCCTGCTCTGTATCACCCCTAAAACATATCTCTGTATGATTTATAAACACATCAAGGGACGAGGACTCAACCCCCTCCCTGGGCAATCTGTTCCAACCTTTTACATTTAACAGGACTGTTCTTTAGTTCAACCGTCCACACAATCAGTTTTACAGACACGCTATCTTGTCACGTTGTGACACCATGGGCACCGTGCAGTTGGATGAACAGAGAATTTAACCACCAGATGAAAAACCACAGCATTCACAAAGCTCAGTTACTCAGACCTGGAACAGGCTGAACCAGGCTGAGGAGCTCCAAAGGCAGTTCCCAGCAGAGGGCACTGATCACTGTGCTCAAGTGAGAGAAACTGTAACAGACAGTACTGTACTGAAGATTACATCTCCTTACTCCCACTTTGGGCCTTGCAAGATCACACACACAGTACACTAGTCGACATTATTTAGAGCCATTCGAGATTCAAGCCAAACTGACACAATCAGCATTTTAAACAACATTTTTAAAGGGGAGGGGACTGACAGAGTGTTCTCTTTCTGTAAAGAGCTCTGATCTTTAAGTGTAAGGACAGAGACATGAAACTGCTCCCATGGGGCAGCAAGACTGCGATTTGCATGACTGCTAGTTTATGAGAATGGACATTTTAAAAGCAAGTCAGTACACACACTGGATTTTTAAACATGCTTTAACACGACCACCTCGGTCAACCACTTTGTCCTGACGCAGGCTGTGAGCACTGACTCCACACGCTTACGTTACTGATCGTCCTATGAGGTTCCAATACTATCAATTACATCTTATCTTTCCTCATCTATGAGACTTTCCCATTTATCGTGCTTGTCACTGACATAAAACCAACTGCAAATACTGTTTTCAGTTCTGTTTTAAGTTTAATTGCCTCCTGTGACACCAACTTTAAGTTGCATTTAGCCACTTAAGGACAGTTTGCCTGGGCTTTCAGGCTAAGCCTCTTCCTGCTTGCTACAGGCCCCAGCTAGGAAGATTCTCCATCCCATGTCCCTCTGCACAATCTGATTTTCCATGGGACTTTGTACCTGTGTCCCGCACAAGGAAACCCATTAAATCATTCTTCTTCTTCCACGTAAAACCTTGGCAGGATCAGAACCTTCAGCCCCAAAGCAGTGGCTGGTGTCACAGGAGCTAACAGAGCACTTCTCCTTAGGGGCAGTTTATCACCCCTTCAAGTACACACGGAATTTACTGGACTGAAGACTTGTCTAAGCGCTCAGTGACAGCAGAGTTTCCTGATAAGACACAGAGAAACCAGGAAGAGCAGCTCTGGAACAGTTTAGTGAAGAGCAACCTGTTCTACCCATGACACACCCCCATCCTCTTTTAATTTGGAACTAAAACCCAGCAAAGCCTAAAACTTACAGTCTGAAACATAACCAGTGACATTTCTGTCCAGACAATTATCGACTTGGTAGCAAGGAAGTGAAAACAATGTTGTAACGAAAGGACTGGCCAGCATCCCGAACCAAAGGTGCTCTGGGCCCAGTTTAGAGAGGTGCTCATTTAACAGCAACTTCAGGCACCAGAGGGGTCACTGCAGTACAAATGCAGCTTCTGGGGGGACTGTCTTCAAACCCACTGGAGGTCACTCGCAGAAAGGCCTTCTGAGGGATCACCCCCCACACGTTTAAGCGGAGAATCTGGCAGCACTGACGAAAATCTGGCGATTGGGGAAGGCCTGGAACTGAACAGCCCTTATACAGCCAGTCACAACTAAGGCCTGTAACGACAGCTTTACTCCAGTGGTGCCAGGATTGCTATTCCTTCGCTTGAGTATCAACACAAACCCCGTACTGTAAAGCTGTTTCCATGCTGATATGCTGTGACTTCTCATGTTGTGACTTGTGTGTTAACCCCGGCACAGAGAGCACCAGGCTTTTTGAGGACAATCTGTTACTCACAGCGAACTTCTTGTATCGTTAAAAGAAATCACTTTTTGGGTTTTCGGGGAACTTTCATTTCTGTTCAATTCCAAATCTTTCTGCCAAGTTGAAGAAAATATAAGCCTTTTTAATGTAGCCCGACTTGAGGAAAATAGGGAGGTGGTTGTGTTTAGGAGTCTGTTGGCTTTTTTTTTTAACGTGAAAAGTCCGTTAAGTGATCTAGATTTGACTGGATACTCACTCTGTCACACAGCTCTTCAAACGTGAAGTCTGCAATGGTTCCACACGCTTTATTCAGCCTCAGCTCTCTGCCTTGCACTTTTAGAATCCTTGGTCTAGTTACTATGGGAACATGAACAAAGACTCAATCTTCTCTGGATAATTACTATAAAATTCATCTCTTACAGATAGGAAATGCATAGCTTGATGAATAATAGCACATGATTCAACACATAAATTAGACAAAATGCTGATACAATGACTGCCACTTGAGTGTGGCATCAACCCATATACAGCAATGGAACTTATTAATTGGTCAGTGGAGATTGGGCATTGTGTTCTAAATGTATTCTCTTTCACGAGAAATTAACTTACGTACAATCATTTTGTTTCTGAGCCAGCTCATCAAACAACTTATCCATGACAGCCTCCACATCAGCTTCACTTGTGCTACAGTGAAAAGAATAATAGAATATGAAATTAATAACACTTGAAGCCAACATCAAACAGCTGCCTGAGCCTGCTTAGCTTTTTGCCCATAAAAAAAAGAGAACAGGATGTTATGCTCTAAATACAAACATTTGATTTAGAATACACTTAAAAGTAGAGAATATTAACTCTCAGGTAGATGATTCTACCTTATTTGCATACACTGAAAGACTTCTGTGTTTTGAGCCGTTTCCAGTAATGAGGCAATACAGGCAGAGCAGATCCATTAACACTATGTGTACACAATGAGAAAAAAGGCTTCTGGCTCTATCTTGCATGCAAAATAAGAGCAAACAGACAAGGCAAGGCAGTCAAGCACCTAAAGAAGTATCCTTTGAAATTTCTGAAAGGGGACTTTGCCAAATTAAATATTGGAGCAGCTTTCGGGGGAGTGGGAGGGTATAAAATAATTCCCCTAATTCAAAATACCAGCGTGATCTCCGCATGAGTCATTTTATCTGATTCCCCACTCTGCCCCCAGTGCTATTTGGGAAATGATCAACCACAGGCAGTGAAAATGCAAAGTGTCTGTTGTGAGTGCCCAAGTGAAGTTCCTATTAATTGCGTGGCCGCCACCAGAATGATAAATCAGTCTGATCAGAGACTATTTCTTTGGGTTAGAGGGACATTTCCAGGTTGTGTTCTTAAAGCAAGGTAATACTTCCAGCTGAGTTTGAAAGCTGAGAAGAGGAAAGCAATGCTGCTATAGACAACACACTAGGACCAGGATGTACAGTTTGTACAATGAGGGGGGTGGTTAGCAGATCGACAGAGGTTCTTCTCCACCTCTACTCTGCAGTAGCGAGACCACAGCTGGAGTACTGTGTCCAGTTCTGGGCCCCTCAGTTCCAGAAGGACACAGAGCTGCTGGAGGGTGTCCAGCGTAGAGCAATGAAGATGCTGAAGGAAGTAGAACACCTCACTTGTGAAAAAACGCTAGGGGAGCTGGGTCTCTTGAGCTTGGAGNGGGGACTGGACTGGATGATCTTTTGAGGTCCCTTCCAATCCCTAAGGATTCTATGAATCTCATCTGGTGTGAAAAGTCTACTGTTACAGATCCTGGATGCACTCAGTGACTCTAGATGTCTTCTGAATGACAAGGAACGATCATCAGGAATGATGAGCACATTTGGATCCGCAGCTATCAAAACGTTTGCTGTAAAAGCTCCAGGAACACGCCGCCTTGGTCTGTGGCACCTAATTGCCAAGAAAGTTTTGTTTTGAAAACAGACATCCGAGAATGAGCTCGAGGAAGTTGCTTTGATCCGGAATCTTGTAATTGTGTTACACTGATTGCTTTCGCATGATTATGGAACAGCTTTAAGCAGCCCTCGGTGGCATATTTGCAATGAGGAAAGGACTACACAAATTATGAAGCATCAAAAGGATTTCTTGAAAAAAATAGGATGATGGTACTACAGCTATGAGCAGGGAATCACTAACATGCCAGACGAGAACATTTTCTTCTGGGGGCAAGAACAGTAACTAAATGTCAAAAATCCAAACCAAAACACTGTAGAGACCTTCATATAAAACCAAACAAAGCTAGTTCTTCAGGGTTGCAAACTCCCATGAACAAGTTTAAATAGAAGAATGAATGAGATTGCCTCATCAAAAGAAAGGATGATGAAACAGGCAGCAGAACACCTTGAAATACTTCGGCAGGTACTACCCCTCGGAGTTTTCTGTTTGCACTTCTTGCCCTCAGAGCTGATGCCATAGGCACCACATTTAGCCTACAGCCTATCAGAAACCACGTAAGCGCTCTGCCTTTCTTCAGTGTGCACAGGAAGAAAGGTAATGCTAGTGCTCTCTGAAATCATCAAACAGCAAGTCTGAGAGTACAACAACCAGGCACACAAAGCAGAGCTGTAAACGTTGTAGGCATCGGAACAAGACCTACACCAAGTAATGCCAAGATTTCTGAGGAGACACTGCAAACCCTAAGTGGAGTCAGGCAGGAATACAGAACAGGAGTTATTTCAGAGCTACAGCCACACTCCCAAGATGCAGAACCTGCCTTTGATCTGTTTTCCACATACACAAACTCCGTCATTTCTTCCCAGAAGCAGGACACGGTCCCTGGTGCACTAAGAAGTACTTCCTCTGGACAAACAGCTACAAATACCTGTTGCACTGATGAAAATACTGCCTCTTGCTAAGAGGAAACACGATTTTTAAAGCAATGTTTGCACGTTTAGTTGAAAGATCCAGTGGTTATGAATCCCATTTTCAGTTACTCCTGTCTGCCTCCACAGGCTAGCACTGATTAAATATTGTGAGAGCAAACAGAAGACGGAAAAATGTCTGTAATGCCAAGGTTTCCAAGTATTAAAACCACGCCAAGAAACTGTGTTTGTATCAGGCAGAATGTATGCTGCAACCATAAGCACAACTGCGAACACATTTCAAAACGTATTTGCAAATATAGACTCAACTGCTAAAGAAATGTCATCATTACAAACAGAAACAATCTGTCAAAATAGGAGGGTGTTGGGGGTTTTTTTTAATCTACAGCACTGGAAACACCCGACATTAAATGAATCCTTGTCATCGGATTTCTATAAATACTTAATTACTTAAATACAATAAAGATGTTCTTCTATTATAGGAGAATTGTGCAATCTCTTACAAGAGGATATTCATTGCTTTCTAACCATCTGTCACTTCAGCTCCCCAAACACCACACCTCCCCAAAAAAATCTAATTAGTTTTTATTCAGTCACACAGTACAAATGATGCGAGTGCAGATACTGAAAATGTCGTTTAATGAAGTTAATATCGAGGCAGAATGGAAGGCGGCTTGCGGAACACAACGGACCAGAAGGCAACGAGAGGAAAAGTCCCACTTCGCTCGTTCTGCTACGCGTCTCTCACTTCCCATTGACTAGGAAATTATTGGCTAATAAGAAGGAAAAAAGGGCAAGCACCGTATCCCAAATCAACTTACAGGTAGTAAAGTTTTCCAGCGGCAGGAAGCACTCGTTTCCTGTAGTCAATCCCAGAATCAAGCCGGACTACACTGCAGTACTTCTACAGAGACAAAACAAATCAAACCAAAATCAGATTAGCTTTCCTCAAAGCTATGCTCACTATTATCTGTGTTAGACAGAGGAGACACTGCTGTGGTGACAGTCAGCAAAAACTGAAATGCCCTGACACAAAACTGGGGTCTCCTGTGCAATTAGCAGAGCAAAGAAATTCGCTGGGAATCATACGTGTGTTCAAAACAGAAATGAACTGTTTTCAGAACTCCACCAGCTAGAAAATCCTTATCGACTGGAAGCATCGGGAGTGAAATGAAGGCAAACATCACTTGTGCTCTCTGACTGGGTAGCGCTTTGTTGGGAAAGTGTGTAAAAATATACGTTTTCAGAGAAATAACACACATCTAAACCCAGAAAACTAGAAGCAATACAAGTTTAACTGATCACAACCACATTCTAGAGGCAGAGATAACTGAAGTCACTCCTACCTGGCAATCTAAAAAACAATTTGGTATTTTCTTTCTGTTAAGAAGATCAGACATCTCAGGAGTCAAACATCAAAATATACAAACACCACCACATCCTGCTACAAAAAGGACCAGAACATAAAGGGGAGTGAAACGGGGCACAGAGTTTTATATCAAAAAGATTTTGCTTCGTTTCGAATGACCGGCATTACTCCAAAGAAAAGCGTTGGGGTTTTCTGTCTTTCAGTAAGGTTCCCAGTGTGGTACAGATGCCCTCACGTAGTCACAAGAACTGCTTCTCTTCAGAAACCCCAAAACCACCCGCACTAAAAGATGCTTATTTTGTTTTGATTCAAGGCCTGAGGCCGAGAGCAAAATTCTCACTAACCTCTTCCCTGGCTAAGGGAACAGCTCTGTTTATCTGTCATTACTAATGCAAACACACACAAATTAGCCAGAAGCCAAAGAAGGCATAAAAGAAAGGGAGGAAAGAAAGGTTTTAATCTTTTAGAAAAGGCATACACCAGGTAATTAAAGCAATAAAACGTTTTATGTAGGTAATTAACAGCGTTCAGACTCTTTGGATTGCTGGAATCCACTACATCGCTCCGCTTCTTCAGTGTGCTACGAACGATCAGGTATCTTCAGTACCTGTGTTCAGCATTTTGTGCCCTGTGCATCACTTCTTTCAAAGCCCCCCCGAGCCCATTCGAATGTCAACACTGAAAATGCCAAATCTCATTTACAGCAACTAATCTGCAAGGAAAACTAATCCTAAACTTCACATTTGAGACCCGTGATCAGTGATTTAAGGAACAATGGTCCTTTACAACAAATGAGCTGCACAGGACTTAAGAGGTTAGCACAGGAGCCACGGTGCTGACTCACTGCACTCACTGTTGCCCTTAGTTGTTCCAGAAGGCTCTCTACCTACTGTAAACCTTCAACTTCTCTGCAGAGGTTCACAGCTGAAGAAAGAAGGGGGGGGGGGAATCATGCAGAAAGCACAGCATCGCAGGAAAATCCATGTGCCTTGAATTCCAGTAAGTGAAAAAGCCATGCTAATCAAATCATTATCTTGGGCTAAGGCTACTGCAAACACAATAGCATTGGTGCTACAATATTATTATCATCTACTCCCTTTCTTTTTGTGAAAGCTTACAAAGACAGAGAATAACAGAGCAGAAGCAGAAAAGTTCCAGAGGCACATAATAATATGCACAAGAGAAGGGTATTTAAGCTTTCCTTCAGCATCAGCCTGGCAGTCAAGGCTAGAAGGAAGACTCCTGAAATTTCACGTTGCTTTTTTTTTGGCCAGGCACTGATGCTCAGCATCCTTCTGCCCCGTGTTTCATTTTTCCAAAGCAGTAGATTAGTTCAAGTAAAAGGGGGAAATAAGCAAAGAGAGTACTGAGATGAACTTTAGATACCTGGCTATGTAGCAAGGCCTTCAAGATGGGTTTGCAAACTCTACCACTCTCCCAGGGTTTTGCAGGTAGAGTGACAGCACAACTACATACACTTGTGTGTATGATTGTGGCAGAGCTGAATGAAAAATGGAAGTGCACCTAACACGAGCTGGTGTAAATTTCTCATGCTGATTGATGGCAGTGCTTGCTGAGCTGCTGCCAACTGCTGAGCGGAGCCAGCATCTTGCACCCTGCAACACAGACTGGTTCTCGGCTGCATCACACAGGTCACTACAGCTTGCTGAAATACGAATCAGCACCTGATGCTACAGTACATTAGTCCACGGGCATTCTGCTTACACACATGTCACTCCACACATGCAGTGGCAGCCTTTTATGGCTCCACAGTTTAACATCCCGGGGAGTAAGAACTATAAATGTAAATGCTAGATATAGAATCACAGACTCATGATCAGAAGAGACCTCAAAAGATCATCCAGTCCGATCCCCCTGCCACAGCAGGATCACCAGGACCAAGTCACACAGGAACATGCTATGCATGTCTAAGCTAGGCTCTTAAAATACTGGATTTATGGAAATTAAAACCAGAAAGTATATAGGGAAGCACAGCATGGGAAAAAAATACTGCTTGCAACTGTAAGAACGAAACCCTGAACCTCGGAGAAGGTGCACACGTGAGTTCAACCATGCATCCTTCTCCTTCCCGAGTGTTAATGGCATTCTACATCCACATTATTATCATTGACAAACGCTGCCTGTTCAGGAAGGCTGGGGGAAGTCAGGCTTCTCTACTTTTTACCCTTCTTCTTTTTAACAGCATGGGAAAAAAACCCTACCAAGGCTACAGACAAGTTTCTCTCTCCATCTTTAGGCTAACTTCTCCAGCCCTAGACTAATTAAATCCTACAGATGTGATTGCTTCCTCACACTCACTAATCACCACCCCAGAATCCTAATCAACACTCAGAGAATTAACTGGAGTGCTCAGATTGTTAGTACTTAATTGCCAAAGCTGTGACTGTAACTCTTGGTTTCAGATGGATTTAAACTTCCAAATTTAATCTCCTTGGGCTCAACTACTTGTCTTTTGAAATAAGTATTTAAAATTGAAGCTACAGTTAGTTTCCTCTGTTCTTTTGGAACCACCTACAGTTTCCACCAGATTTTCTAGTCTATTGAGATATTTCAAGCCTGACTATTCAATTCAAATGCATAAAATTAATTAGTCATACAATTTATTTTGAAGTAATTTATGTATTTATGTATACAAAGAACAAATACAATTACATCTTTGAAAACGCAATTAGTAAGTTAAAAATACAGCAGCATCATGCACTCATTTCCACAGAGCTGCCAGAAAAACTTTCTATTCCAGAGGGAAAACAAGGCAAAGCCTCCCCGCTCAACTTGAGACGGAACACCTATGCTGACAACCATCAGGCTGAATGGATAAAATTAGACTTCCATTGTACCTGCTTTAGAAAGTGATTAAACACTGACTAATAGCAATATTTTCTTCCCCTCTAAGTACCTCTAATATTCCTTTGTTGCTACAGTCAAGAATGTTATCTATTAATATGCTTAAGCGTTCAAGAAACTAAAGTACATGACATGATAGATTATTAAGTAGAGGAACAAAGGTTTTAAAGGCAGTAAAATTCACTGGATAACCTGCACGTTCTCACGACTCTGTGTCTGCCATGAAAACCCCTGAAATGCCAACAGATGTCTTGTGGTCCACACTAAATACCACGTGTCCCTGGGAACTCAAATGTTATGATCAGCTCATGACTCTTAATAATGCAGGCAAGTAGAATTCACTTTATTGAACATAAATCAACCCAATTATGATTCTCTACTCTGAATTTAGCAGCATTAAAAAAAATCCCAAGCCAACATGCTAAAATCATATAAATCCTCCTGTCAGCCTTCAGGATCAGCAAACCTTATCCGAGGACCTGCAGAGGAAGTGATACACGATAGTGCTTCACCTTGAGATAATCACCACCTTAACTCCTACACTGTTCACTTTCATACTTGGGTTAAACCACACCCCTGGGAGTATTTTCAGCGTCCCTTCCAATCTCTAACATTCTATGATAGGACTGGTTAACAGTGATTAAGTTGATTGATGTTATCACTTTCTTCTGGCCATATGGAGACCTTTAAAACCCACCTGGACATGGTCCTGTGTGACTTGATCTAGACAGGGGGATGGACTAGATGACCTTTTGAGGTCACTTCCAACTCCTGGCACTCTGTGATTACTGTGGTGGCACTGCTCCCACAATATCACATACAGTTTCCATANTCCTGGCATTCTGTGTTAACTGACAATATCACATACAGTTTCCATATAAGCAAAGTAGAGCACGGTCCTACCTCCAGGCACACAAAGCAGCACCTTGTCCTCCACTTAATTCTTTACATAATAGGATATTAATAACCAAGCCATGCTTGAAGCGTGCAACTTGTATCCACTCTTCCTGAGAAAAAGGAATCCATTTCCCTGTAGGTACCAACTTCGCTTTTCCTACGCATCCTCAGCATATACCTCCTTAGGTTACCTTACATAAAAAGCCCCAAACCAAACCTACTCCAGCATATAACACTCCACACCCGTCCTGCTGATTTGGTACTCCATTAATAATACACAGGAGCATTAATACTCCTTTCCTCTGGCAAAGCAGACAATAAGGAGAGTTGTTCATTGACAATCATCCTTCTACACATTTACCTCCAGCTGAAGAGAAAATGCTCTTGCATCCCACAACAGGAAGAGACACGATGAGGGCTCTCAGCCAGCAGCAGATAATCAGAGCTGTCTAGACTTAACCATTCTTATTTCTCATTATTTGACTCCATGTAGGGTAGGTCAATTAGAGGATTGTCTTTTCTTTCTTAGAATCCTTTCACGAGCAATTTCAGGGACAGGTAACAATGGTATCCGAAGGATGCCACTACTGTGGCATCTTCTGAAATGACTGATGGTTGTGGTAGAGTAAGCTTCTAACTGTGGTGCTCTCTCAAAGCCATTGGCAAGTGGCAATCACCAGCGTGTTTCAGAACGTGAAACTGGTCTAGCTGCGATTATCCAGAGCCTGCTGAGAGAACATGAAATTCAGTGCCACTGTAGTGGTGCAGCTGTAAAAGGAGATCGACCCATCAGTCAGTCACAAACACCGAACAAGGTGCAGGACCTTCAGAGGGCTGATTCTTTTACCAGTGCTCCAAACTGGCCAGGTTTAAGAAACAAAGCAAATCAAGTTTGTAACACTCCTAACTTTCTGCTACATCAGTACTCTGGGGGTGGAAAAGGAGAGAGGGAATCATCAGGTATTTAGCGCGAGATAAAAACTCGGTACCAGCGTTGTTGGGTGTGCATACAGGTTTTGTCTCCCTGCTCAGATGTTGTTGAAACAGCAGACTTAAAAGGAAATGTCAATGAATCCTCCTAAGCACTATACATGACCTCTGGGGTAATTAGCAATCATTCAAAAGCAACAAGACTAAAATGTTCTATTCTTTAGTACTGTCAGCTCTTGTCTTGATCAGCATTTTAATAAAGACGGTTCATTGCTCAGACAGTTTCATGAATCAGTCATAATTACATTCTGACACGCAGTGAATAGTAAAACAAAACTAAATATCACTTCATCAACCTTTCTAACCTTTCTGCAAGTATTAACTGTAAATAATTTTTACACAATCTTACAACAGGAAATCTGCATATTTCTTAGCTTTGTGCATGCTCTACCCTAACCGAATCTCCCGTGACCTATACCTGAAAGAAGCACCTTACAATCAGGCATAATTACTTAGCCTTCGTGTGATATTCAGGTGTTGCCTTCCGTGGATCAAATCAACTTCCAGTACAAAAGGCTGTTAGCTCTACAAAGCCCCTTAAGGGGTTAACTGATTTTTTCCTGAGTCTTTCCCCACATTCTTCACGACCCACAATAACCAAGCATGAGAAGTTCTTACAACAGCCTTACGCGCTTTCTGCCTGTTTCCGTGTAAGGGGAAAGAAAACCCCAAACCCAAAAGACCCAGACAAGCAATCCTGGGTGACAGATTTCCAAATGTCATAGTGTACACTGTGAAGGAAGCTGATCGTGCACAGCTGAACGCTGGAAAGCAAACGTTTTATTTGCCAATTACTTTTAAGCAGACCAAGGGCCCAAAGATCTGGGAAGCGAAGCACTTGCTGCGTAAAACTGTACAAATGAATCGGCTTCTTGCTCTTGTGACAAGACCGGTTAAACTTGAAACTGAAGCGTTTGGCTGAGATAAATTCAGAGGCAAAATGGATTCAATGGAAGCAGCACAAGTTTGCTCGGCAGCCTTCAAAACTTTAACAACTCCGAAACCCCACTATTCTTGCTACCACAATAAACGTACGATCTATTGTACAACTTCTCAATAACTTATTTCGCTGTCTAGCTACAAATCAGCTACCCCCTAAGAGGAGGGAAAATAGACAATTAACTTGTGAAATAATGGTGCACAAATAAAGACAGAGGCTCTAAAAATGTACTGTTCCATGAAAGGTATTTCAGATATTAAGAGAAAAGAATTGAGGAGGTGCAGATGTGGCTGTGCTGGGCAGGAGACAAGCAGCCTCTCTGTTTTGCAGTCAGGGAGCGGGACAATAGCAGAGTAAACTTGTAGACAGTAAGAATCACACCGATCAGTTCTCACTGCCCCACATCGCTTAAGGAAGAAGTAAAGAAAATCTTCCTTGCAGAAGAAGTATAAATTAAAAAACCCCAAAAAGACAAACCCACTCCAGCCAGAAAAACAACCCGCAAACCACTGTGTAACATTCTGTTAATAACGACTGGAACTCTCAATCTTGTAACAAACAAGCTGTGGCTTTCTGCAAAAAACAAATGCCAAGAGTTTACTCAGAATTTATAACACGACGCTTTGTAAGCGAAGGGTCAAACTCAGCCCTAATGCATGTGCTTCGTTGGAATTATACCCCGGATTAAGTTATTTGTCTACATTTCTTTTTTGCTTTGTTTTTCTTTTTAACGTTTGATTTGTATTTCTTTTCCCAGTATTAGCCTTTGCTCCTGCCAGAGCTGTTGGCAGGCAGGGGGGAAAAAAGGGAAAAAAAAAAAAAGTAGTATTGATTTACAAAACTGGATTTCCCAGAATAAATTAAAAAAGAGCGTTTAAGATCTAAACAAAGGCTAAAGATGGCTTACTCTTAGCTCTGATGAGGTCCACTACCTCATTACCAACAACTGAAAACTTGTGATGCATTTTGTTTCAAGGGAATCCAAAAGTCCTTGCTGTAAAGCAGGCTGGGGGGTGCGGGGTCCTTTCACTCTTTCTGTATCACAACCATTATGTAAGAAGCATAAAACACTGCCTTTATGCTGCCAAACCACAATGACTCTCCTTACATCAAAGCGTTTTCACCACTAGGGGTATTTTTTCTCCAAAATTTATTCAAGCCAAGGGCAGGGAGACAACAATTCATACACGCTAATTACACCTAATTATCTATTCCTTTTTTTTTGCCTCTTTCCACCAGCTTCAGCCAGTGTTATTTGCTATCTGGGTTTCTCACAACCTCCTCTTGCCCTGTCCATCCAACTCAACAGTAAAGTCTTTGAAGAAAACAGTTGTGGCTTTTTAGAACTTTAACAATGTAAGGTTCAACTCAAATGAAATTATTCCATTACTAGTTTTGACACATTTACGTGTTAAATATGAAGGCCTCTCGTTTAATTTGGCAAATTCCTCACATCTCTTCATGGCTGCTATTGCTGGTACACACCCTCTCTTGTAGGAGCTTCTCCTCATGCTTTCTTTTCATGATCTAAATTAAATGTTTATTGGATTAAAGTTCTTATCTGCAGACCTCCACGGTGGCCTGTGACAAATGGCTTAAAAGCTTTATTAATTGGCTCGGGCTTTTTTTGGGGGGGGGCAGGACCTCATTTCACATTACATCACAAGCAAATAAAACTGCCACGTGTAATTAGACTAATTTACCTTGAACCAGAAGGAATCAACTATTTCCTATCAATATTCTTTGATTAACTCATTTTAATCAAGGAGTAAACAAACCAAGCAAGAACCCAGGAAGTCTGAATAATTAAAAGAAGTGAGAAGGCAGGGAGCCCAACACTGAGCTACAGGAGAAACTGCTTTATCCCGCATCTAAACAAAGTAAACAAACACAACAGCTTGATAACCAGAGACCGCACTAAAGGAATAGGTGTGTTATAAAATCTTGTGACAGTGACGTGCTCTAAACTACAGAATTCAAACAATCCCGAAGTTTAGCTTTAAGACACACAGGCTGCATGCAGAAAGGGCTGCTAACTTCTCAGCTGACACCATGCTTCCTGGAGGCAGCATTTTGTTTATCGACAGTCTTATAAACTTGTTAAGTGAGGATTGCAAGGAAATTTTACTGATGCTCAGCACAACACTACTGTACCACAAAGATCATGCCATACTTCCTATTGTATAGTTCTCTTAATTAGGTACACTGCACAAAAGGCGTGTACTGCTATTATTTGCAGGGAGAGAGAACAAGAACAAATGCTGCTTCTACTTTGGAGTTTGCTTGGTTACATACTAAGAAGGGAAACAAAAGCCCCAACATCTTCAGTAATGAAAAAGTCAATTGATAGGCGAAGCCATCACAATATCAAAGGCCTAATCCCTGCAATTCTGACTCAGGTGACAGTTCACAGGGGTCAGAGTGGCTGACACTGACCTCAAAAGCAGGTTTTAACTATTCAACATACTGAAAGCTGCTGGGATATCACACCATTAGACTGGAACAAACTGACAAATCAATTTAATCAAGGAGATGACTTTTTTGGGGGAATGGGTTGGGGGGGAGATAAGAAGCAGATCCGCCAATCACCAACCCCCTGCATTTCTCACACAGGTGGTTGAACAAAAGCCGAGTGGCACCATCAAAGACATTTTCTATCTACCAAATGCTTTTGTACTGCACGAACTCCCCCAACTTCCTTCGGGAAAGCGCTGAATGATTTAAACAAGCATTTCAGTTTCTGGAAAGTAACAATACTTTTCGGTCCCTCCATCTCTTGCTTTGTAAGGAGGAGTGTGTTTTAATGATAATGAGGGTAGGCAACAATACCAACAAATAATCATCAACCAATTTTGAGAAAGACCAGTGAACGATGCAGCGTGTATCCATACGCTGCTTTCTATTTGTGAGGCATGTACAAAGCACAAAGTCATTAACCCAACAACTTTAAAATCAATAGCGAATCAGTTCTAATAGATGAATAAAAAGTTGACTCTTACAGTGATTTCGCGTCCTACTCACAGCAGGTATCTCACCAATTCTTTCTCTTTCACTAAAGCAAAATGCAGGTAGTCAAAGCCAGAAAGTTTATTTTAAAGCCACCTTTTTAAAGGTGGACTCAAGCCTTGAAAAGCCCCAAAACTGCCTGACTCTTTCAGTTGTAACTTAGTGCAGTGCGTGTCGACCGCACGAAGAAAACCTGACAAAATGCAGAAGCTATGTAGTTGGTGTTTTGACTCAGCCTGACTTTTTAAAACTCCACACGACAGTTCCAGGAAAACATCTGGAAGCTCAAGAGCTACTTATTTAAATTATAAACTCTAAACAGCAAAATTCCTTCCTCATTGTCCAAAGGATGAAGCATTGAACTGGTCACTGCAGTGTCACTGGGATTCTGCAGCGTTTAAGGATGTAAACGTCATTAAATGTCTGAGAAAATGACAAAGTGTATTAAAAAATTCCTGCTAACACAGTTAACTAAAGTGTGCTTTCTCGTCTGTTTTTAAAGCCTTGCTTCAGATCTTACATCATGTTGTTCCAGATACACACCTAGCTTTATTAGTAAACCAGCTTTAAAACACTGAGAAAATGTGGGCATTACTTATTGGTTTAGATCCACAACTATTGGGGTATTTCTGCTCTGAGCATCTGAACAAGGAAACCTTCAGCAATTCATGTTTTTTCAAGAATTGTCCTCCCTAAGAAAAAAAAAAATCACTTAGGAGTTCCTTGTGCTTTAAAATCTTGGTGAGAGATGCTGCGAGATTAAAAGCTCAATCATAAGGGCTTGAAGCTAATTGCAATTACAGAATTAAAAGATTTTCTATCCTAATATTTATAATCCGTGTAAAGCTCCACCTTTGTAAAATTTCATAGACTGAAGAAACAGCCTTATCTGTTGCAAAAAACTAAGCCCTTCCCTAGGAAATACTGCATCCCAAAGAATTCTAGCCACAACAAACACATCAATTAAGAGGTTTTCCCCCATTTATTAAAACTACCCTTTTAAATTACAGGATTAAAGGATCACTGAAAAATTAAACCTAAAACTATTTAAGATTTGAAAAGATCAAAACGCTCCATCAGTTCAGAACTGAGCAGTGGGTACAGAGCTGGAACAACTGCTGATGGTCTTCCCGGCCTGCCCAGCTACACAGAGTTGGAGCTTTTCTGTGTCCACCAGCTGCAGTACCTGGAGCATTAACGTGGCACTAAAAAGTAGAACTTCTCACCATCTCCCACTGCAGGCATCCAGCAGTCACCTGTCCCCAGTACTCTACTGCCTTGAAAGGTAACGCAGTGAAACTACACAAGATCTTCCCTTGAGTGCTGCTCCACCATTTGGCTTACTCCGTGCCGAAAACTGCTTTGTGGTTAACTCAGAACAAACAGGAACCCAACCCCAGATCCAGAAATTAACAGTCTGAAGGGAAACATCAGGACTGAACACGGGTAACTCCAGACCTAGCAATGAAATTTTGATCGCTTGGAGACAGGGGAAGGTCTAACAGTTACCAAGGTATCTAGGAACTGAGAGTTGCATTAATGAGGGATAGACACGGTCTGAAATCTGTTCCAAAGGAAGCACCTCTCCACAGAAAGGTACTATCAATACCTTCCACTCACCCCATCTTCCCAATAACATTTTAAGGAATTTTAAGCTCCTATGTTGAACTTGATCTACTTCTAGCACTAAACCCTTACTTTCTTAAGATTTACTACTATAAAAGTTAATTTCTGAAACAAATAGAGGCAGCCCACCCATTCACCCCCTCTAAACCCCAAACAAATCCATGCAGGAGATCGTGAGCCCAGAGAAAACTAAGACAGAAAAATTAGTCCAAGCTACCAAAGCCACCACTGCAAAACAGGTCAGACAAGACTGGTACTACCGAGGACACTCATGGCTTGAAACAAGATAATGTAATGTTTGTCCTCTGCATTTCTGCACAAACCCTGAACGTCATCGTCTTTACATTTCCTGAAGCTGCTTGTGGAATCATAAACAGCTGAGGCAGAATCCACTCCATCCGTTAACACCAACCCCACTACAAGCACTGCCTGCATTATTCCCTTTCTTAAATGGACATTCCATTTTTTGAACTAAATGAAGCAATTACAGCTACTGCCTGCCACACTGCAACGTGGCAGACTCCAAGGAAGTGGCTTCGGAGCTGCTACCTGTTATGCTGAGCCTCACAAACAACCATTCACAAAACCACCTGCACAGGGGAAAGGTCCAGACATAAGGTAACCAAGGGCTGCACACACTGACCAGTACTTTCCTTACAACAAAGAAGCACCGAGTTTTTGTGGCATAAGAAATGGAAGGTGTCTGCAACAGGGTAGAGGACTCCAATGTTACAGGGCACATGCACATCAGTAAGAAAGTCAAAACACATCAATTCAGTCAGAAAGGTAACTTTTTGTCACACTAAAATTGCCGGTTTTCAAGGCACGTTAATTCTAGAGAGAAAGAGTTCCTTTTTGCTTTACCTGCCATCATTCCTGCCCCAAACAGTTAAAGCGTGTGCATCTTATCTGGAAATGAGTATCAAAGCAATCCTGCACAAATGCCTAATTCGTTAACACAGCCGGCAAAATCAAAAAGCATTTAACAAGTGACTCACCTTCAGCACAGCAATGAATGGTACAAAATTAGCTCTCTGAAGACCATTTTTATAGAGATCTGAAAGAAAGGAAATCAGTACCATTTTGCTACTTAGTCTCAATAACAATGTGAGCTTGTCTTTTAGTCTGGCAAATGAAACTCAGTATTGCTAGAGAGGAGGAACAAAAGGCGGAAAAGGAGGGCTAAAATGGATTTCTCTTCTTTTGATGGATGAAAATTCAATGCTTTCCTAAGGAAAACAATTAACATCCTGAGAAAGTGCAAAAAAGGCAGAGTGAAAGATAACTCTGATGACATATAACCAATTCTGGCAAAGAAATAAGACCAGCATCTGTTTTAAACCAAGAGTACAAAACAGGATTTGTAATTCTGGATATACACTGTTAGAAGGCTAAACCTGTGCAACTGCTCAGTCCCAGAACAGGGAGGAAAGGCCCCAACATAAACTAAAAACGTGCTCTTTGAGTTTACAAAGTTAGCGTCACACAGGAATGGCTCTCAACTGAGTAAGGCACTCAGTTTATCTGCAAGGAGCACAACCACAGTAGTGGTTACAATATGTAACTGCTAATGCTATGCTATAACAAACACTTCTCTACAAGAAATGAGTTACTGCTTGGTTAAAACCTATACAGGTCTGGGACTTCATGGAGGGATCTACCCAGCTAATCACTGCCTAAAAATATTGTTAGATAGGTAAACAACTGCTC
This sequence comes from Upupa epops, assembly GCA_013397515.1. Taxonomy (NCBI): domain Eukaryota; kingdom Metazoa; phylum Chordata; class Aves; order Bucerotiformes; family Upupidae; genus Upupa; species Upupa epops. The sequence continues at coordinate 29,797 of VZRI01002660.1, forward strand.
ACTTCAGTAATTCCCAGTGAGTGACCTCAAAGCAGGCTGTGAAAATAGCATTTGATAAGGGGGCTCTCCTTTGAGCTGGTGAATCAGATCTGAAAGCTTCAGAGTTAGAAACCAGTCTAGAATGTACTCTCATCCCACTCCTCCTCTGCAAAACGGTTTCAAGCTGGAAGAGGGGAGGGTTAGACTGGAAGTCAGGAGGAAGTTCTTCACGCTGAGGGTGCTGAGACCCTGGACCAGGTTGCCCAGGGAGGCTGTGGCTGCCCTCTCCCTGGAAGTGTTCAAGGCCAGACTGGATGGGGTCTTAAGCACACTGGTCTAGTTGAGGGTGTCCCTGCTCATGGCAGGGAGGTTGGAACTAGATGATCCTCGAGGTCCCTTCCAATCTGAACCCTTCTAGGAATCTATGAAAATACAATCTTTTCATACCCTGGAATTCCTCCCAAACAGAGACAGTATTTCAGCTCTCCTCAACTCTCCTGTCTCCAAATATGCTCCCACTCGTTTGGATGAGTATAGAAAATGCAAAAACATGGAAGGATTTGGGGATAGGAAAACCATGATTTTGCAAGAGCAGTGGAGCAAGACTTAGTGAAAAGCTATCAGTCAGCTCTCACACACACACACACGTAAAAGGGACAAACTGGAACATCTCAGAGTCTTGAGGGCTAGAGAGTTTATTAGTTTTCCTCTGTATTTGGGTAGCAGTATGTTTGCTTTTACCTTCTGGTGGTCTGTTCGATGTTGCCACAACGACAACCCCATTTTGGAATAGATTTTCAAAAAGCTGCTTCAGAATCATGGCATCAGCAATGTCGGTGACCTGCAGGAGACAACACATTTGTTTTATCTTGCTTTCAGCTTCTGCCGCAATAGATCTGCAAGTGGCTTTGTAGCTAGGAAAAATGCTTGTTAGTGAAAGCCAGGGAGAAAGATCCTAATTACTGCTTGGTGAGAAAAAATAAAAGGGATAATTAATAAGCAGTGAATGTACCGCGGTCTTTCAAGACTTGCCCACTCTTTATTGCAGAACTCCACCATTTCTTTACCAATTGCTAAATGATTCCATGTTAACTCCTATTATAAAACTACAGGTGGGAGACACAGAAAACACATCTAAACATTTAAAAGGCCTAATTGATCAGAAAAAAACGCCCCAGCAGACAGAAAGCTTGTTTCACATTTCTATTTACCTTTGAAGCAAAGGTTTGCAGAGGTGAATTTAAATGGTCATGGGACTTCAGAAGTAAAGACAAGTAGCCAACTATACATAATCAGCTGCTGTTGAAAATAGAATGATATGACATAGATACTATTGTGTGATTGTTGCAAAAAACAATTCAACAGATGGCCCATCACAAAAATAAGCAATTTCATTGTTCTTTTTAAGTGCCTTCTATTACTGTCCATGAATAATCAAAAGGCACACAGTCACTTCCAGCACAGTCAGCCTCTTCTAACCTTTCAAAAGCACAAAACACGAATGAAAAATAAAAATGAATGGAACGAGTGATTCTGGGAAAGGAAAAAACCACTACCAACTTTGTAACCATGAAGCAAGATTTCGTGAAATACCTAAATTTAGCTTAATGAACTTGTTTTCCAGCACCAAGAAATAAAATGAAGCCACTCTGCATAAACAAACAAAAGATTTTCTGAAAAAAGCCCATAGTAACTACAGCAATTTATATTTTGCAGTTCACCAGCTGAGATCAGCAAACTTAATAAGTAAACCTTCTTTATTATCGTGACACTTGTTTCTCCTGCATTCCCTTTGATGATTACATACCACGTGCTGCAATTTTGACTTAGCAAAACAGACCCCAATTCTGAAGAAATAAAAAAGTGGTGGCATGCTGAGTGTTATACACACTCATTACCCAACAGATTGACAGATTGCTTGGCTTTCACCAGCTTCAAAGTAAATGTTGTGATAGTAATACATCTACAGAAAGTCTAAGCAGCGTCATTTTCTCCATGCTCCACCACAGCTCCACACACCCCCTCATCACTCCCCTTTTTAAATGGCCATGCTGGACAGCAAATAGCTATAGTTTTACACTAGACACAGTAAGAGGCACGGGTAACATTTCCTACAGCTGGCTTGGAAGTAACCATAGGTAAACCCCTGCCTCCTTCTCCCAGACATTTCTTCTAATTAATTTTATGCATTAATACAGAGTTATTTCTCATTTTTCAGCCCAAACTTTTATGCAATCAGTAACACAGCCCTCAGATTTGCACATCTCTGATTACTAAGATCCGGTATTCCAAAGAGGTATTGTACTCTGTGTCTGTTACAAAGGGTTATGCAGCAACCCATTGAGAGTTTATTGGTATACACATATATAACTGTATTTAACTTATTTATATATTATATATATAAAAACATGAATTTTTAATACATATAAATAATATTTTGCAAGGTTTTTTTGGTTTAAAAATACTGAAGGCACCCTTTCTTTGAAAAACAGGGCAGGAAATCCTGCTAACGCTCACTCCAAAGGAAACAATTCATAACATTCTCTTATTAAGAGACCTGTTACTTATGCAGAATTTTGATGTTTTCAGCTTTACTACAGAAACCCCCCAAACCCTCTCAGAAGATGCATTAAAAAGCAAGAGCCATTCTGGGACCTGGGATGAAAACATGGAGCTCCTTTTGTTTAATACAGGTTGGGAGAGACAGGCTATTTCTCCAAGGTACAGCAGGTAGAAGACAGGAAGGAAAGCACTGTAACTCTCGGGTTTTTTACCCCATGCAGCACTCATTGCAACAGACAACAAATGCAAAGGTTACAAATTACCAGTAAGGGGAGCCTGCTAATGGAGGGAAGGGAGAAATTTAATTAGCATTTAAGAGAAAAGGTATTTATGACCTAGTGCTGCTTTCCATTATGACTCAGGTAAAAAAAGGGAAAGAAAAAGAAAAGAAAAAACACTAGACTAATAGTTAATTTACATGTGTAAGTGCCTGAGACTCAGTTAGCCGCTGATTGGTACAGTTGCACCTAATGAATGGCAAACATAAGCATGTATTACCAGCAATTAGATTTAGCACGAAAATAAGATCCTAATTTTTATTAGAGGCTTTTAATAGCATGCAGGTTAGTAAAAACTCCCTAAATTGCAGTTGGCTTTATACAGCATGGGTACCTCTTGGACATAAAAGCGAGCACTGTACGATCATTCAACTTACCAAGAGGTAGGGATTCTGTTTTCATTATCAATACCAACATAGGTTACAGTCACACACCAAAATTAGAGCTCCTAATTACCTCCGCAGAGTTATTTGATCACTAGACAATAACTACCCTCTTTTTATTGGCCAACCTTTATGTTCCAAACATTAGAATTATAATTACAAATTGTTTAATTCTAGGGTTCTCCTTCAAAATGAGGACACATTTTTAGAATGCCTTAAGATGTTTGTGGGTTTAAAAAAATACAGCTCAATCTGTACAGTAAACTGTGTGACAAAGAGCAGTGAGAAGCAGCAGTGCTTTAATAACCGGAGGGCCTGTGGCTCAGGCAAGTACTGATGAAAAAACCTGCTTCAGGACAGGTGGACTGAGAAGCTCACTGCTTCCACGAAGGTCCTGGCTATTAGGTAGTGTGTGCAAAACGAAGCACTTAAGGTACCGGGAGGGGTTTTTAATGTGACAATATTTTTGGAAAAAACTACTTTTATGAAGTATTGACATGTTCTTCTCTATCAGTCAGCTCTCTACTCTGACAGTTCTCTATAGGCTTTGCAACAAGATACACTTCAGAGTACTTGTGTTTTGTTTTAGCCCACAGTTAGAGAGGAATGTGCAACCTCAGCAATGCTTTTGTCTTTTGAGCTTCTCCATTTTCTCGGAAACAGGAGCATTAACAATACTTTCTGCTGTCCCTGATACAGTACCATACGTCCGTGTGTCTGACCTTAACATATAACCATAATTCCAGCTTATTCTCCTTATTGTCCACCAGGTATTTAGAAAGCAACCTGAAGTGTTTAAAGCAAATCTCAACAGTTTTCTGAAGTTTCCTCCAAGTACTCTGTCAAAGCAGCACAGACCCAGCTTGACTTTTTATCAGTGGTTTTGACAGACAGCTTTGCAAATCAGAGCAGTGTATGTTCTGGGTCATAAGCTCTTTCCAGTTTTATTTTAATCTATCAATTCCCTAAATACTAGTTAATCACATTGCAGCAAATTCTAGCCATCACCTTCACTGGAGAAATAAGCTGCAAACATCCTGAATTAGACGTGGTATCATCAATATTAGTTGTGTCACCATGCAAGCCACCCTTCCAGCCACTTTATGACTATTTAAGCAGGTTTCTTATCCCAAATGCAGTGTCTTCTGCAAAATGTCAGCAATCTTGGACTACAGAAAGCCTGCGTAATGCTCCACGCTACAGAAAATCAGCCAAGAACTCTGGTTGTTCAGAAACCTGCAAACCTAGAACATCGGTAACTCGTAGAACAAGTAGACCTTTAACATTCACAGAAGGATGCTAAGCCTGAGACATATATTTTCAAGTATAGCTCTCGTAGAACTTTCCCAACGGCAAAAGCACAGGTGAGTTTTGCGAGTGAAGAGACTGATGTACCTCAAGCAGGTCAGCAGGGGGAGCAGGCAATCAACTGGGAAACAAAACCCACCAGAGTCTCCCGCCTTAAAACGTGGAAACACGGCAGCACTAGGGATGTGAAGGGAGCGGGCGTTTATATCCTCTTCTCCATTTCTCCCTAGTGTTAATACAACTCTCTCTGTACCTAGGATTTTTACACATGTTTTGGAAGAACAGCATTCACGTTCGCTAGACAAAGCACAGTAATTTAAGTGATCAAATGGCAGCATTTGAAATCCATGAATAAGATTAAATGCTATTCGAATGTGCAAGTAGACTCAAAAAGTAAGTATTTAAAAGGGTGTTGAAAAGTAATAGGGTGGGGAAAAAAAGGCATCTTAAAACCTGCACAGCCCTGGGAGTTTTTTGATGACAGAAGACTGTTATTAAATAGGAGACGCAGATAACAATCTTGTCTGTGAATGAGAAACTTGAAACAACTAAGAAATCTTTTCTAAGAGGGCAGAAGGATATGCTCAGACATCCACCTGCCTCCAACTCAGGCTGGTATCAACAGAGTAATACATACAATGACTGGAAGAGGCAAACATTATTCCATATATGTCATGTATACCTTTACATATTTACAAAGTGTTCAAGACTAATAATATTTCATTATCTTTTTAGAGAAAACTGTAAGAACAACAGTTTGAATTCACTCTTAATCTTGTCTCTTATAAGATAGTGAAATACCACAGAATATATTTCTCACATAGATTTTAATTAAACAACTTCAAATGATATTGCAATGACCCCACACATTCTGACACCTCAAATTAAAGGACTACCCCTTGCTGCAAAACATGAGAGTAACTTAAAAACACCTACTACTTTACAGCTACAAAAATCCTCCTCATGGGAGCAATCATAAAAGGGTTCTTTTCTTGGCTTATAAAATAGTAGCTAGGGGATATGTATGGCTATATCCATTCCAGTCATGTTTTAATTTAGATTACACTGCTATCTTGCCTCCTGAAAAAGAAAACAAAAAACTACTCCAAAAAATATGAAAACTACAATTTTCAAAAAAGTGAAATAACCTGAAATAACTTCTATAGTTCACTGCTGCCCAGTAATGCACACACAAGGTTACCAGCATCAACTGCTATATTTTAAGATTAAAAGCAATTTTATGAAATTTCCCTTGAAGCCAAGGTGTAATCTACAACTTCTTACCTGGAATTCATCGAAACATAAGAGAGCAGCCTCTTCACTTATTTCCTCCGCTACTGGTGCAATCGGATCATATGTTTTGGCCATAAATCCTGGCTTTCTTTTTGGCAAGCTCTGCTTAAGGCGATGTATTTCTTAGTTGATAAAACAGAGAGGAACAAATACTTCTTATTTCTTTCTCTAAGCTTGGGAGAACAAAATCATTTAGGTAGCAAATAAAAAGTAACCAAGTCCATTAAAAAGATAGCTTCAAATTTAGTCCAATTTCAAGAGGGCAAAACAGTTTAAAACGATATCCAGGCAATGTTAAAGGCTCAGGGATTCCATGATTCGTACTTTCTCGTATAGAAACGCATTTTAGAAGTATCTGAGAACCACTGAATGCTATGCAATGACATTTACTCCTTGGAAAACTGACATAATTACAGTTTTATCTTGCCCCAATTCATTGCCTTGGTTTCAGTTTCACCTTGCATTTTGTGTCATAACCTCCCCTCCCAAAACCCTTCGGGCATTTACAAAGCAAGAGCAGAGCTCTCAATGTACGCTTGCAAAGTGTTTAGTTAAAAGAGATCAGACACAACACCACAGTTATACTTAAAAACGTGAAGACAGTGATACTGGCACAAAGTGAAATTATTACATCAACACTTTACTGTCTCATAGACTCTATTTCACCTGATTATAAACAAAACTAAAACCAAAGGTCCTGCAGTAAGAAGCTACTTTTGTTAAGATTCAGCACAGCTGAAAAGAGCACTAAAAGTGCTAGAAGTTGTTTCTTGGTAAAAGCTTCCCCGGAAAAATGAAGCTGTCACAAGACTTTTAAATTACAGCATTATTTAGCAATTTCACAGTACTTGAAGGTCATAGAATTTAGAAACAGAAGCAAATTTTAAGATACCTAAAACTCTCTTATTTTTTCTGAAACTTGGGATAAACTTCCTTCTGTTATCTTTTCTAGTAAATTACTGACAGCATTACTAAGTTTGCCGACCAGAATAGTTATCACTACCCTTAGCGTTTATAACCAATTTAGTTATTGCTTATTCAAAATGCAGACTGAATTTACTATCTACAGTTTCAGTGTCAGCAATTGCCTTCTTCAGACTTGGAAGCTAACTGGAGCACATTTGGTTTAACATTTGAATCCTAATTATACGCCCAAGTATTCCACACAATCAGGTGTACAGAAGCTTTGAAAAGAGACACTTGGGAAATAAAAAGACACTTGTGAAGTAAGATAATAACTATCTTCTCTGGTATGACTGACATTGTTAAATACTTCAACTCCTCTTGGATTTTTGACTCTTTTTTTGCTTAAATATTTAAAGTTATGCTGATTACTATAAATAGGAGGAGACAGATCTTTCCCACAGATAGAGTATTTAATAAAATTCTTGTAAATACCTGTGTCTGCACTTACTCTGGTGTACATCTAGCATGAAGCCATGAAAATGAACTCTCTTTTTTCTTTCTACTTCTAGATGAGAATAGAACATGTCCATCACCATCGTCTTTCCCGTGCCTTCAAATAAAACCCAACAAAATACACCCAAAAGGTAGTTAATTTAAGAACAGTACATATTGATTACAGTAATGAATGTTCATTAACTCTGAACTAATTAAGTATACCTTTCCACAAAATAAGGGCAAGAGAAGAATAACTACACTTCCTGTTCAAGAACATGGGAAAATTGCCTTTTTTGTGGTTTATTTTAAAATGTTCATTCATATAGACGTGCATAAATGGCTCCATGTGCACTCAGAAAACATCCTGAGTATTTCCATTTTAAAAAAACAAGGGTTTATGCATTTTATGTGATGCATTTTGTAATAAATGCATTTTATGCATATTTAAATTCTAATTGCGGTCCCTCCGCTACTTCCAAAATTTCTAAACTGTTTTTTTAAATATTAGTGAACATTAGGTAACTCTGTAAAAAGCTCTACACAATCATGTAGTCCAATCCAACAGCTTGTGGGTGTAACTGTATTGAATAACATCATAATGTGGAAGAAAACTAATCGAAAATTTATTAAAGCAATGAAGATATTCAGAATTTGAATAAACAAGAATTTAGAGAAAATTAGAGAGGAATTGATTCAACTGCAACTTACCAACATCTCCATAGACATAAAGACCTTTGGGGGGTTTGGTTTTTGCAAAGAGCTGCAAATCAAGAGATAAAAAAAGCCATTCAGATACAGGGTAAAAATAAAAGCAAGTGCACTGCTGTAGTAAAGTAAGAAAGCAGCTATACTAAACCACCAGCGTAGCACCAGAGAGTCAAGTGAATCCTCGAATAAACCAAGCAAATGGTAAGCAATCTTAATGCTGTATTTGTGTGAATTCTGTAATGTATGTCAAACACACATGCAGGGTCTGGTTAGGTCTTCTTCAACCGTTGTTACAATACCCACATCCCCGGTCCTAGCACACATGCCTTTTTACCAGAACATGCACACAATGATCAAAGGTTTCATAATCCATCATCATCAAAACACATCCTTTTTTTCATTAAGCCATTTGAGCAAACAGTTCTAGGAAAGAGGATATAAAATACGCAGTACTGTAGTATTCATAGATATATATGCACTGTATGCCTATTACAGCAGATCTACTTAAGATAAAAATCATCAGGATTTAGAGAATCAGTACTGCACTGCAGGTCCCCTTTCTCTCCTTTTTGAGTCTTAACTGCAGAATCATCCCTACACGTGTGTGTGTACACAAACACAAAAGGTTCTTTTCAAAGTATGTCTTTCAGTATAGTAATCATTTTCTCAAGTGAGTTACATTTATCTTGAATAACTGCTTAAGAATTTTTAATCTCTTAATATTTCTGAGGACATATGCTAGGACCACCTGAGGGTTTACTCTATTTTATTTAAATATGGGGTTTTTTTACAGGAAAACTTGCCATAATATCAAGACTTTTAGTTTGAAACAATCCTCTCCCCCAGTACTGTGCATAGACATTTCAAAGTGTAATTGTTAAAACAACCAAAAACTTTCTCAAAAAATGGAAATCTTACAGAAATTCTCAACAAATCCACGGAATGGAACTGATAGGAACAAAAAACACTGCAGAAGAGTATCTGGATATTTTAAAGTGCTTCATTTTCAGAGTTGTATGAGCTGAGCCAAAATAGAGGAAGATTAAAATTGCAACCCTGTGGTCTCATTTGGAGCTGGGTAATTGCTAAACAACTTGAATCTAAAGCGCTTTTCAAAATGCAGTGCCGTGTTAAAGAAATGTGGGAGTCAGTAGCAAAACACTAATTAAATATAAAAGAAAATATATGGCCGAAAGGTAGAAAGATAATGTCAGGTCTACAGTACCAGTTTATTCAGAAAATATGCAAGCAGCCCTCTTATGTTAGACCCACTTACAGATTTCATTTAGAGCTATATTAATAGGATAATCAAAAATTTCTATCACCAATCTGTGGCTAACCAGGGTTTCAGATGTTCTGAAACCGTTCCATTAACAGACAAGGCTGCAACTCTTTGCAAGTGCTCTGAAAGCACGGCACGACAGTTTAATTGACCAACATTTTTCAGTGTGTACTTTTTAAGAGCTTGCGCTCATTAGAACTACTGATGCTTAAAGTTACACAGCAAAGAAAGGAGAAACAGAAAGAAAGCCCAACAGAAGGAGACTTAAGAATTTATTCTTAATTTCAGATTAACAACAGTCATTTTAACAAGATGAAAGACTATCACATTAAATTTATCACATAAAAAGGCTGCATGGATGTGATCTGCACTTTCTCAAGGAATGACACAAAGCCAGAAAACCAAATCCATGCTTACAGTAATACTTTACCTGTACTGGTAAAGTTATATAAATACAACAAGTAGTAATGCCTACATTTGTATACCTTTTTTTCATTCTAAAGTGTTTACTAATTACATTTATCCACTTTGAAGTCCCTCTTTTTAGGCATATTTTACTCTCACTGCACTACTTAACCAGTTCCAGAAAACATGTTATAGAAAAGAGGGGGTTTTGGATAAAGGAAATAAATACAACAGCTTAGGCTCCACAGAAGTCTAAATCAACCTCTGGGTCATTTTAAAAACTGCCTTTTTTTTTGTTAAGATAGCAATTTTTGAGTCACAGCTAATTGCTAAAAAACCAAAAAAATATGCATACTGTGGCACAAGCACATTTCCTGAAGCTGACAACCTGTAAAAGCAAACTGAACACCAGAAAAACTATTTAAGCAATTAAATAAGTTTGTAGGAAATACTTCATTAAGGAAGGAATTTTGAAATCCTTAGGCAAGTATTTTGGATGGTCACTGCATGCTTTCAAATAAGGGCATTACCACAAAAGTGTCAAATCTCTTTAGTTCTCAAAGTTTCTTAATTCTCTTGACCGTCTCAGCAACAACTTAAGAAAGCATAACTGAAATGCTTCACCAGGTATCATCATCAGGACATGGCCCAGCAGCAGCCTTTTTTCCTTTTATAGATGAGCTGGCTTCTAGACTTTCATGAAAATCACTCATATGCCATTTACAATTCCACAGGAGGACATAGACATTAGTGTCACCAGATTCACAGACTCCTCTGCTACCAAAATGTATTAGTAATTTCTGCTTCAAAACTGTTTCCACTGCATCAGATTCTTTTTGTTCTTTAAACGTAATTGTCATGAACCAATATCCTAGCTCATTTAAGGAGTTATCTGTGTCAAAACATTTCCTTTATTCTGACAACCTCCTTTCTTCCTTAAATACCTAATGATTTGTTACATCTTCCTACCTTCTCCCACAGTCTCTACTTTAGACATCAGAAACAAGCAACTCATTTTTGGAGAATATTTGCTCTCTGGTTTGAGAAACTTTTAAAGTGCATGGCAACACAAAGGTCGCTAATTAAACTATGCAAAATTCAAGGGAAAAGTCTCCAAACAGCAGATTTTTTTTTTAAACATTAACAGAACTACCTCTTTCTCCCACTCTTTCAGGCCTCCTTTTTTGGTTGCTGCTGTAGCTGAAGACATTTTCAAGGTCTTGAATGGTGTTTACTATTGTTCATACCTCTTTTCAAAGCATGACCTCACTTATAATTGAGCTTATTTCAAGTCATTAGTACAGCAACTCAACAACTCTTAAGATGTCCCAATCGGTATTAATTTGAAAAGCTAGAGATCTGAAACGTCTACGCAAACTGTTTCAGCCTTGAACTTCAATTCAGAGGATCTCAAAATATCTCAAAATACAAGGCCATGCTTTCACCAAGTTGAAGATCAAAGTTGTTGTTCAAATGTGAGTAACAGTTTTGAAAAACAGAAGCCTGCTGCTTAGTTTGCAGCAATGCTAATTGTTTTTCCCCCCTTGAATTCATTCTAACCTGATACCCAAAAAAACATGCATCATAAGAAAACAGTTTTACTAAGATAAAGGAAATGTTGGTGTCATCGCCCCCTGCCCCCAACTATGGATTTCAGAAAGCTCTGGACTGTGAGATAATGCAAGTCTCTTGGATAAAAACTCTCTTATATCCAAGTATTTAATCCCTAATCCTGCTTTAATTCTATAAAATACAGTAAAAATATTTAGATAAAAATCTACAAATTAGGAGTAAAGCAAAACAAAGCAGATCATTCTTTAATGGCTGAGAAACACAAGAATTTTCAAGAAGAAATCAGACAATAAAATAAGGATTATTATTACTATTACAGAAGAGGCTGATGGAGCAAGACATTTTGCTTACCCCCTTTTCTTCACAGCAGCCTCCCAACCACATTCTGTTCAGTAACAGATCCAGGAAAAATGAACATGGTTGAGATGCCAAACTCCTTAGAAGTTGCCAGTGGATTATTTTTGATGCAGGAGATTTCATGCTACAAGTATATCGACCTAAAAACTACTGTGTGTAACTCATTAAAGTGATTGACTTGTTTCCAAAACTTCCATAAGTAACTTCCAATACTTCAGTTTGTCCCATTTACAGCTATTAAAACTCCTTAAGTACCAAACATTAAGGAAAAGCAATGCCAATCTCATCATAAAAACAACTGAACATGTACAGCACAAGATTTCTCTTATGTTGCAGCATATTTAAAGTTACAAAGTACCAGGCCTTCATGGGAAGAGAGTGTCAACAAGCTATTCACAAATACAGGATTTACCTGTGTCCTGTATCATTAGTACTTTCTGAAGACATGACCTACTAGTTGTATCAACTATTAAGCCTAAGGAAATCCCAGGCCTATTCCAGACAACAGTTCTCACTACCTCTTCTAGGCACGAGAAGCCTCAGTTATAGTCATGAAAGCTGAACCAAGTTTGCAAAAGCATTTTTACTCCAAAGGTCCACCACAGAATAACATACATGTGGTTACTGTGCAAACTCAAACAGATGCAGGCACACGTCCAGCAAGTGTACAGCCAGTACAACGCATGATGACTATGACATTACCAACAACCTTTTCACATCACCCTGGGGAAAGCCTTCATTAAGAATGTTGGTTAAAATTTTAGTGAAGCAAAACCTGCCTGGGCTAGAATTTAAACAACACTTTATGCAGCTGCCTTTTATGATAAAAGGTACTCTGTTCAAACTGATTAAGCAACTACCTCAAAAATAGCAGAACACTTCTACAACTTTTCCTTGTCTACAGCGCATCACTAATTACACAAACTGCCAGGTTTTAACAGATTTACATGTCACTTGCTGTTTTCCTCCTTCTCTGCTGTTCTCATACAGCACTACAGTGCTCAGCCTGCTTATCCATCTTCTAACATTTCCAGAGATACCAAGCTCTAGAAAAAAACAACACTCAAGATGCAACACTTATCCCAAGAGAAGCAGCTGCTTCTCTCTACCTGGAACATTAGTTCCCAGGTTACAGGGAGCCATGCAACCGTTTTTAAAAGCTGGTTTAATTCAAGCACAGAATTGAAGCAGCGTTAAAAGACAGTACTGCTTTAAAGGTAACCAGTGAAAACCACATTCTCAGACTAAAAAAATGGCATTTGACTTTTTCCTTTTTAAGAAAGTGTCAGCCAGTCTGGCTTTACTGCGATTAGCTCTGTTATACAGGGACAAAGTACCATCACAATTTCCTAAATAGAATAAGATTAGTATTTGTTCTCTGCAATAGAGACTTTCCTCCCTATTCATGCTTCCCAATCAAAGAAACAGTAAATAACAAACCCACATAATGCTTGATCTACAAAGCCATTACAAGACACCTGCTCTAACAACTATAATGTTTCAGGGCACTCCAGTTAACACGAGTCAGCTCCCAAAACTACTCTTAAAGGCAGAGCTTTCAGAACACAATCTCCAAGCATCCAAAACAGTTTACCAGAAAAGACCAAACTGCTGTAGCCTACTGATCCTAGGATTTGACAGGAAGTCCAACACCTTTATGACAACTTTTCTTTTAAGGAATGAACATAAATGAAAGTCTGTCAGTATGTCTTAAAAAGAAGCCAGGACAGAGGAAAAATATCTTATCTACTTTATGGGATGCTGTGTTTGGTTTTCTGGCATACCAGTTTCAGTCACCTCCCATGAGAGCCTGCAACCATGAGAACAACGCTATCAAGGCTTGCAGGTGCAAGGTCACCAGAGCAACAATGTGAGAATAACATGATCAGAACAAGAAGCAAGAAACACTGTCACAGAGCCTTTGGAAAACATGGTGTCAAAACTTCAGGGAATAGTTACAGAACAGCAACAGCAGGCTATCAGAATTCCTAATACTAAAGCAGGATGGTTGCTATGATTTTATGCAAGAGGTATATGTCCACATTTTTGTTACTACTTTGAAAAAGAGCTGTTATGTCCCCAAAACACAAATGAGGTGCAGATCACACCACTTCTGTCTTTCCTTACCTCACCTACAGCCTTAAGACCACTGGAAAGACAGACTTTTTTTAAAGCTATGCCTGATCTATACTGTAATGTTTAGTGAAGCTAAAGTATGTAAACTGTCCTGGATAACTTGTACTCATGGAGAATTTATTAGAACATCAAACATCAGTGTTCAGTCCATGCAAACCACCACACATGTTGCTATACCAGTGCTTGAGAATTAAAACAGTCTAATAGTCTTCTCTCCTGCAGCCAAATGACATTTTTGGGAAAGTCATTTGTCATTTTGTCCAGAAAGTGGACAAAAGTCCTACCAGATTTTCTTAGGAATTATTGCATTAGTACTTAATTTGGTAATTAATTTACTTTTGTAACATTCCAATGCCACTCCAAATTAAAAAAAAGAACGAACAAAGATTCAAACATGAAAGTGAAGTGATCTGCAGTGACCCAGCCTCAAAAATAAGACTCTTGTTAATGGCAGAAATTTCTACATTTTAAGTCCATTCGTAGGAGCAAACAAAGTATTTTTATCAAAAGAATATTTTTACCTTTGAGAAAAGATTTTTTGAACTGATGCTGTAGCCCTTAAGGGTCTCATGCAGCTTCTGCAGGTGCTGCACAACTCTTCTTTGCTGCTCATCATTCCTCAGCTCTTCCTGCTTAATCAGAAAGTCATAATGTTCTAAAGGTCCATTGCAAACAAGTAAGGCTCTGGCATTGGCATCTGTGGGAGTACCAGGGGCAGTCTTCTTGCCTGCCTGAGCTGTATATGCTGTCAAAAGAAAAGCAGGTTATTAATAGAAAAGTTTGCAAAAGCACCTTCTTGTATCACTAAACACCACTGCACTCTTAACAGTTCACTGAAAAATATAAATAACTATAATAACTTAACTATACAACCACTAGAGCAGGTTACCTCTTAGATTTCATTACATCAACTCTTCAGCAGCAAACACCTCTGAAGGGATGTTGTGTCATTTTCATTATTAAAAGTCACAGCTGGAAAGTTGGTAAGATTTGGATGAGCTGAAGTTTTTGACCTTTTATTAATTTTGGAGGGGGGGTATTGGTTTGTTTGGGGTTTGGCATGGTTTTTTTTTTCCCCAAAATGGGGTAAAACCATTTAAAAATTCCAAATTCTATTATCTAAACAGATTAATCATTTAGACAGCAGCAGGGTTAAACTAGACAGAAAAACTAGAAAATTTCTGTCTGCAAAAAGGAGACCAAAACAGTAGTTCTGGAAGCAAGCTGACAGAATCAAAGATCACACTGAGCAAGTCAACAGCTGTGAAGCCCTGCAACACCACAGCTTAACTCTGCTAGCGTCACCTTTTGCCTTGAAGAGACAGGGCCATGCCCAAGCAGGAATTCTGTTTATATACTTAATAAATAAACTTTTAGTCAGAATTACCAGGTATAAGTGTGATGCCACTAGGAAAGGAAAGCACCTACAGGATTACAAAAGAAGGCTTGCTAAATCAGTACTATCCTAACCTTAAAGGAATGTGCTGAATTTACCACTGCAAAGATAAGTGCTTACATAAAAATACAGAAAGAAAAGGTGTTCTTAACTCTAGGGACCTTCTGCTCTGGAACAGAACGGCAAGCCAAAAAACTAATCAGTACATTGTGAAGTTCTCCAACCGCCACTTAGGTGCGATCCTGAGATGACACAGGGAAAAGGCACATGAGGTTCAATGACACCACTTAGGAAAGCAGCAGTCACAGCTGAGGCAGGCACTAGAGTTATTTATGTAAAAGGACAATCTGAAATGGAAGCTGTGTTGTGGCCTATCAAAACCTGATCTTTACAGGAGCCAAGAGTTTGAGAGCACAGACGGGTAACTGAGATAAATACCATTCACTGGTAATCCTTATTTTTACCTGTAAGTTGGATTTCATTATGTTACCATTTGAACTGTGTTGTCTAAAATCTGTCAGATGATTACTCCCATGAGGAAAATCCTAGCACATTGTTGTATCTCCAGTATTTCACAGCTTAGGAAAAGAGCCTGGGTTTCCCTGACAGGATCTTTGCCATCTTTCCATGACTGCAGAAATTGATACCTTTGAATTTATTATTCTGTGAGTTTTCAAACAGCACAAAAAAAATTTAAATTTAAGATGATTATTCACTTCCGAGAGAGAAAAAGTACTGCACTTGCAGAGATTAATTAGGATGTGGGTCTCCAAGATCTCTTATTGTCCTCAAACTAAACATTCTTTGAAGACATGATTAGAATTGCAGACCTTTAATGGGATGTAAACAAAAAAAGCCATGACATAGATAATACTCAGCTAAATAAGAAAAGATGAGACTGATGGAACTCTGCTCCTTTTATTGCAGATAAATAATGATTCTGATTATTATATTCACCTCACTAGAGGGCCACTTACATACAGCAGACATTATAGTGTGTATTAATAATTCTGGAAACAAAGTTCAAACAAGCATTTCAGGGCACTGACCAAAAAAACACCCTAAAATCACCTGTAACCCTTGTGTTGTATATGTGCTTCAAACCAGTCACTCCTAGGAAGGACTGCTTTGTGGAGATTAAAGTTGGAAGACAACACTGCTCTTTATAAGCACAAGGGAAGTTAAATTTATTCAATTATCCCTGAACAATGCTCAAAAATTGTGTTTGATTATGGCAAATGTGAAGAAAATATATTCTGAAGACATAAGTGATTAAGAATTAACCACTTTCTATGACAATTTGCTGTAATTACTGGGGTTAGTTACTGTTTGTCATATTTCCAACTAATAACTGTTTGAGAACTGCATCTAAACCAAACGCACAAAGGTTACAACTGCACCAAAGTAAATGAACCCCCAGAATCACCCAACTGCCTCCTTTGCTGACAGCTACAATCCAAAAGTTGGAACAGCTTCTGCTAAACCAATGTTAAGGCGACACAGGGGAATCACATCTGTTTCACTACTGCTCTGCAGCCAGAACAGTCACAACTCTGCCTTGAGAGCTTTTCACAAGCACTGACATTTGGCAGAGGGGTAGAAATAGAAAGCAGCTTTTAAAACCTGTTCTCATTCCAGCAAACCAAAGTTCAGAGTATTAGTTTTGGTCACAATGCAGCCAAACCACTTTAAACCCCCAATCCTTAATATAAACTGCTAAAATTGCCAATGAAACACAGCTGTCGTGATAGTTGACAAATTTGATGTTAGAGGGCACTGTTATCAACAGGCAGATGATGGCAGAGGACTTGCTAAACTCCTAATTAAGCTGACAACAGAACTGCTGCAAAATCATCACCTCAGATGATTCCACGGTGATGGAGAAAAGAACAATGGCACTGTCTTGTCCCAAAGGTTATTTTCCTGCAGAAGAATGGAAGTGAAGGTAGAAAAAGAACAAAGAAGACATATTTTGCATGCTAATATCTGTAGACAATCTCCATCATCTCCTGTCTCACCTTTTATGAAATATATGTGCAAATTTAGTAGAATCAGTCTCAAGCAGGTAGACTGCCCCGTGACGTACAAGGATTTGGATGAGGCAAGCATACGCACTGAAGTTAAGCAGAACAGACTTGGTGTGTAAGCTTCTCAGGAAAGAGACTGTGTGTTGGTTATACAGCAAACAATACCTTTCTATTCTTACAGCAACACAAACAATTGCTCCTTTTGAAATATTTTACAATGCTTAATAAGAAAAAATAGGAGAAGAGGCCACCTGAAAAAACATTTACTTCCCAATGCTTAACAGCATGCTTAGAAAAGCAAAGTCCAACTAACCATGCTGGTGGTGTGGGGAAGAGGTCAAGTTATCTGCTCAGATTGAAAATGTTAGACCAATACCATATAAAAGGAAAAAAAAAGGGCCACATCTGCTGAAATGAGCAGTTAACATCAGAAGAGACAGTTGGCAGCTAAGATACAAGAACAGGGACTTGGACTGTTCATTCAACATTAGAATGCATCAACACTGCAGAATCACAATACAACGATGTGAACATTTCTCCATCCTCCTAGATTTGCCGTGGACATTTCTCCGTCCTCCTAGATTTGCTGGGGACCCAGGTGATCCCAACTGTATTCTCTCACTTTTGTCAGCAGTCACCAAAGACACAGAACACCTCCACTTCAAGCCTGACCCTCGAGTTAACATAACCCAGTTATCACAAATCAGTGTATTGCACTGACTTCGAAAGAGGATTCCTTAAGGGGAACAAACCCCTCAGACATCATCCCAAAGCAAAGGAGAACAAGCCTCTCACAGCACCTCAAAGCTAGGGGGAACCAGCCCCTCAGACACCAACCCAAAACGAAGGGGATCCCAAGGGGAATCAACCCCAAGCGAAGGGGAACAAGCCCCTCAGACACCAACCCTAAGCAAGGCTCTGGCGAGCACTGGCCAAGCTGCCGGTGCAGCCGCCGTGGCCGGCGTTTACCACTCTCTTTATTCAGGACAAGCGGCTCCGCTAACTCGGGAAGTCACAGGGCCCGTTCACGTCCTCTCCCGCCGCTCCAGGGAGCAAGGACCGGACCGCGGACAGGCCCATCCCGGTCCCACAACAGCCCCCAACCTCGGCATCCCGCCTCCCGTTTCTCCCGCCGTCATGACTCTCTGGAGGGGACTACAGGCAGAGCGCGGAGCCGTCCCGCAGCAGCACTGACCTCTCCGCAGGGTCGCGGGCCGCGCCAGAGCCCGCAGCAGGCAGCGCGCAGTAACCAAGGGCGACACGGACGCCGCCATGTTGGTGCCGGGCCGCTGCGGCGGGGCGCGCTGGGAAATGGAGTCGCAGAGGGTTCGAGCCTCCTCTCCCGTTCTTCGCCCTCCAAACCCTAAGGACCGGGCGGCGGCAGCAACTTCCAGGCTATACTGTTGGATTTTTATTGTTTACATGTCCAAGCGTTAACCAAGGCCACCGTAAACCCTGTTCCTGAGCTCCAGATCTACGCGACTTTCCAACACTTCCAGGGGTGGTGATTCAGCCCCCTTCCCTGGGCAGCCTGTTCCAAACCCTGAAGAAGTTCTGCTTAATGTCAAAAAAGACGGTTTTCCTGAGCATGAATCATAAAATATTAAAAGACAAATCTTTTCCAAAGTGAAGGATAAATATTCCTGGCCTGAGTTACGGACTATTTGCACAGGAGCAGTCCCACCACTGTTAGGCCTGTGAACACCCATTTAATCCACAACAGTGAGCCAGGTGACCAGCAACATAGATTTCCCTGGATGTAAGGACGAGGAGGTTGCTTCAACACTGTGCAACCACTGTGGACTCAGCACACATCAAGCCTTGTCCTTGGCAGATACCTCCACAAGGCTCCTGAGCACTCCTCAGCACCACCGTCAATTCACAGGTACCCACCTGGCTTTTCCAACCCCCTGCATTGCCACTGTGAAGCTCCTGTGATGGAAAAGCACAATACCAAAAGCCTACACTCCAAGGTAAAGGCACTGGCAATCAGGAATCATCAACCCTAACACTTCGACTGTAGACCGGCTGGACCTCGGTTCCTGTCAGAAATGCACCCAAAGGTCAGGATGGGGCTTCAGAGGATGGCACCTGCAGAGTGAGTTGTGCAAAAAACATAACAAAAGGTCTGCTCATGACAAAAACACAATGGAAATGCTTGTAACTGACTTCTGGGCTTGTAATGTCAGAATTCCTGTGTCTTAATCTAGCATTATTCCTATGTCTTATTCTAGCATTACATTTCTGAACAACATGAACAAGAGAGCAAGTCATTTTAATAGACAATCAAATTTTTTATAAGAGAAAAATGTTGCCTCGGGACACCACAGAACTGCTTGCAAACAAAAGTCAACTGTATCCTGAATGGGATAGCTAATTTTAAGAATAATATTTAAGATCTTGAAAATATTAGCAGTGATTGACGTTACGTTCTAAGACGTTCAGCTGTTTTAGGATACGCAGTTGCTCCAGACACATCTTCGGTGCTGTATCCCTAATTAAGTAGTGAACTAAAGTACCAATTTATCACATCTTAAAAGAGCTGTTTTCAGTGCATTTTCTGTCATCTTTCCTTTATTGAGCATTTATTGGTTTTGACTCATTCCAGCATGTTACAGCTATCAACACCTGGGCCCATTTAGGAATGAATTCCAGTACAAATCATAGTGAATTGAATAGACATCTCAAAGATGCATTGCAATTGTTCCAATATTTTTAGAAACTCAAACAAGGAAACAAACAACTTCAGTAAAAGTGATTTAAATAACAAATAACTTATCTTTATAAACAGCTTATCTCCTTGAGAACAAAGAATAAACAAGGCAACAAGAGCTGCGTTTTCTTCCATTATTAACTCAGATCACAATACGAACGGGTGAAATGTCAGGCATAATTGGAGAAAATGACAGCATAATCTTCAGCAAAAACATCGGGTTTGTTGAAATTTTCACTGCTGGTGGGTTTTTTTCTTAACCTTGTTATGCAAGGCAGTGTAGAAAATTTCCCCATGTGGATCTATTCTGACATCTTCTACCTGAGTGAATAAATCCTCTGCAATGCTGTGAGCCTTCTAAACACTGGCAAACTCTGAAATGAGGGAACAGTGTGCATTGGAGGAGACCTTAAAGATCATCTAGTTCCAAGCCCCCTGCTCTAGGCAGGGACATTTCTCATTAGACCAGGTTACTCAGGGCCCAATTCAACCTGGTCTTGAACACTCCCAAAGAGGGGGCATCCACAACTTCCCTGTGCAACCTGTTGAATCAATAACACCTAGTAACCGATGCATGGGTACCTAATCTCTTGGTTGTTACTCTAAAATACTTGATTTCTTGTATCTAATCTTTGGACCTACAAACACAGCTGACCTTTTTCTCTCCAGATTTGGAAACTGGCCCAAAGTTCATGTTAGAAACAGAATTAGAAGTTTCTTTTCTGAACTTCATCCTGAGAGAAGAATCTTTCTAGCAGGCAGAAACAAGTAAAGATAGTGTCACTCCAGTCCCATGGATCATAGAAAACATCCTAAACAGAATTAAAAATAAGCAAATGCATCTTCTGAGTATTAGAAGGAATCAAGGAGACTCACTGGACTCTGATTTTCCCCCGACTTCATTCCTTCTCTTTGTCACATGAGCCAGTGGGACATAATATAAGGGGGTCTAGTCATGCAGCAGAGCATCTTTCCCTTTACCTCCCAGGTCAGAGGACTTGTATTTGACCTTAATTAAAAAAAAAGATAAAAAAATAGATGGGAGACCTCACAACATCACTGTAACCTATTTACATACCAATGCTACAGACACTAAACATTCACTCTGTGAAGCCTGCCTCCATACAGCTCTCCACCACCAGTTATCTCCATTAAGAAAAGCAGACAGAACTATGCCAAGAGAGCAGCACCCAACTTGAGCTTCACTCACAGCACTACCCAACACGAAAGCAAATTCAATCATTGATTCATCACAGGTTCCCTGACTTCCCAAAGGTCTAGTATTAGGAACTCTAGTATTAGGAACTTGTGGGAAAAAAAACAGAAAATGAAACCAGGCTTGGTCAGAAGGCAGACAATGCATGACAGTGAAGTTTTATAGCAAAGACAAAAACAAGGTTCTGCTGTGTTTTCTCATTTGCAGTCAGATGTGGCTGCACAGGTCAGGTAACAAACAAAAGCTTCTCCAGATGCAAATGCATATAATGTCAGTAGAATGAAAGATTTCTTCTTGCCTTACTGCAATACCAGTTTAATAACTAGTGTCATTCAGTCAAGGCTGCCTTTCACTCCCACTTTGTACAACTCTTGTCAGCTTAATTTCTGTTTATTACTATAAAGTGATTAGTTGGCAGGTATCTGCACAAAGAAAGGAAGTATGGAAGGTGCAATAGTAAGGAGGAGGAATGAATAAGAGAGGAGTGATGAGCAGAAAATCCACATTAAAGTTAGCAAGCATAACACCCACAGCCTGTGGATGGGCTGGTTTTGCACCTTGGGTTTCTCTCTGCTTCCTGATTCTTTCTACTAACAAAGACAACTGCTGAACAATCCTGCCAGATGTGAACCTTGAATCTCTCAGATGCAATTTGCGGACAGCCTGCCATTCTACCTACTGCCTAGACACAGATGTTTGGGAAAAAAAAGGGGAAAGGGGCTCAGGGGGTTGTTCCTTCCCAAGACTTTGCATCTTTGATGCTTCTGTACCCAACTCAAGTAAATGGAGTACTACAATAAAAATTTCCCCTGCTCCTACCACTCCTAGCCCTTGGAAACAGCTCCTCCCCAGCTTTCTTGGAGCCCTCTTCAGTACTGGAAGGCCGCTCTAAGGTCTCCTCAGAGTCTTCTCCAGACTGAAGGGCCCCAACTCTCTCAACCTGTCCCCATAAGAGAGGTGCTCCAGCCTTCCAGTCATCCTTGTGGCCTTTCTCTAGACGCATTCTAACAGCTCAATCTCCTTCCTGCGTTGGGGGCTCCAAAACTGAAGGCACTACTGCAGGTGGGGTCCCACAAGAGCAGAATAAAAGCAGAGGACCCCCTCCCTCGACTACTTTTACGATGGTTTCAAGCCTGCCTCAGCCACCACCGCAAGTTAGCCCGACAACCACGACTTTGCTTCCATCGCTGAGCTCCTGTCCTTGAGGGCCCTGAACCAGGGCCCCAGGTGGGGGGAATCAGAGGGAAAACAGAAGCCGCCCCCGCGCT
>VZRI01002661.1:12052-136019 GCA_013397515.1 Upupa epops
GTTTATTTATATTAGTGGGGTTTTTTTTATTCTCTTCCCCCCCTACTCCCGCCTCCCCCCCATAATCCCGGCATCCCCTGTGCTAGGGAGCATCGGCGATGGGGAGGATGGGGAGGAAGAAGGCGATGCTGCCAGCCCTTTGCCCCCGCGGGTGAGGGCTCGCTGGAGTCGGGGGAACCTCTCCGTCCGGGGCACCGCAGTAGAGGCCCAGCCGCTGCCCCTGCCCGGCTGGAGAGGAGGGCAGGGAAAGGGGCTGGGGATACGTGCCAAGCCTGCAGCAAGCGAGAAGGAGTAACAGGAGTGCGTGTGTGGGAGGGCAAACATACAGACACACACATGGATGTGTATGATCATCGCCGCCGAACGGCCCCGCTCCCCCCGCGCCGGCTCCATGTCGGATCGCCACGGCCCCTCCGCTTGAGGGCTGGCTGCAGAGGAACGTGGGCACCCGAGTTCTGCCCGCCCGTGCAGGGCTGTCGGGTTGTTTTGGAGCTGGGAATAGCTGTGTGTCCTGCTTGGAAGTGGCTATGCCCCTTCGAGAGTTGTGGTCCCCGAGAGAGCGTCACACGGGTGATGGGCAACGCGACATCTGCTGCGGCTCTGGGCTTCCTCAGACAGCTCGGCAAGGGAGCGGGATGGAGAGAAGCTCCTCTCAGCGCCTCATCCCGTGAGGATTGCTGCAGGCTGTGTTTACATGTGCTGTACCCAGTTCTCAGAACAAGTTGGGGTCTTGCACTTACTCGTTTTACCCTAGGGCAGAGCAGGGGTGAGGAGAGAGCCTGTCCAGTCTGTAGCACGCAGCGTAGGTGCTGAGCACCTCCCCTCCCAGAGAATGACCCTCCAGTTCACTCCAGATCCCTCCCCTTGAGTGGGAAGTTCAAGCCCGTGAAAGCACTCGGTGACATTTCTGCTCTCAAGTATGACTTGAGTCACTAGGATCCCCTTGCCTGTTTCACATTCCTGCCTGTTCCTACCCCTTGTCTCACCCACCTCAATAGGGTGTGAGTCAGCAGGAACTTTTCAAGTCACTCCTCCAAAAGGTGACTCTCCTGCTGATCCCACCTGTAGAAGTGGCTAAGGAAGTAGCAGCAAGTCCTTGCTGCTGAAGTGTGGTTGCTGCCAGCTCCTCTGAGGGGCTGAAATCAGATGGAACCTGCTGTTGCTTGAACTTCTAGACAGTGGAGAGCTATCTCAGAGGGGAGGGAAAACCAGCAGGCTCCTCACCTCTGGTTTCCAAAGCCTCTGTAAACACAGCTGTTGTACCTGTGCTGTGTTTTCAGCCTCGGTAGTAGTTCTAGGAAGAGTGGTGAAGCTGCAACTCTGACGCTGCATGTCATAAAAATCCCTCGAAGATTTATAGCTCCTCTGCATCCTCAGGTGATTTTGCAGTAGTGGTAAGAAATCTGCTGGAAGGAATAACGTTCTCTCTCTGCAAGGACTGTCATTCCTACACAGTTTGTGTAGTAATGCCCTGGGTATGGCACTTACATGCTTAGGAGAGGGATTCTGGCTATCTGTAGGTGAGTTTTCTTGCTGTGTTTGCACATAGTGGTGGCCCAGCTGCTTCTTGGTGTCCTGGCACATCTTTAATCCTAGGTGCTACTGGGGTTCACATCCACTGGGGATGCCCACAACATAGACCACTTCTAAACTGTGTTCAGGGGCTGAGCTGCTACCTTCTTCCTTGCGAGTAAGATCAAAAAGCACTGCTTGTGCAGCACACAGGAGGTTTATGAAGAGACACTGGAGATAGTGTATCTGCGTGGAAGTTAGCTTCAGGAGATGCTCACAACTGTAAGCATTTGAGTTCTTGTGTCCAATCCTGCATATGCTAGTCTGGAGGGTTGCTGGGCAGTTGCAGAGACTGCTTAACCTCAGCCAGGGATGTACTTGCTGTATGGCAGCAAGTACAGCTACAGTCAGGGTGTTTGCGTGGGGACCGTACCTGTGAAGTCTGTGTACTCCTGCGTTGCTCATGTGCCTCGTGTTTACCTTTCTCCTCCTTCTCCCACGCGCAACTGGTTAAGGACGGTGTGACATTGGCCTGCCAGATTGGTGTAACACACTTACTGCACCCCTTCAAGGGATGCGCGTGTGATACGTGTGGGTGGATGTTTGTTTGCTAGGTGCATGTGGCAATGCACACGCAGCCCTGCCAGCTGCATTTACCGTGGAAAGCACACATCTGAACAGCTTAAGCTGCCAGTAAGTGCGGTATGTATGGGCGCTCATGGGTACAGCAGTTGTGTGTAGATGTTGCTGTGTATGCTCGGTGCATGAGGGACGCCTTGGGACAGACAGGTCTGTCCCTATTTTGTTTTACTCCATCGGGAAGCACAGATGAATTCTTGTGTCTTGACAGGGTTCATAGCTGAAATTTCAGCTTGCAGCATCTGAGCTTCTTTCTGTCTCGAGAGCAGCATCTTTAAGGTGCACCTGAATGCACAAATAGATGTCTTCCCCCCCTGCCTCATGCACTGGAGGAAGGAAGTGGTGGGGGTGAGGGGAGTGTTGGTGATGGATAGATGGGGCAAGCTGGGCCGGCTTTAATTCATAAAGGCTGATTAGGTTTTAGGTGGGGTTAGTGGCTCTAAAAATGAGCCCTTTGTACATTGTTGGAATCTGTGACCCAATCAGTGGGACGTAGCTGGAGGAGGTGGTGCTAACAAAGGCTGGTACAGCTGACAATAACTCTGGCGGAGAGGAAGGCGGAGGGGGTACTGACTGGCACGAGAACTGTCTGTGCATCTTTAGGTCAGTGTAAAGTGCTAGTTCGTGTTCTCAGCCTGTGACATTTGGAAGCAAGGGAGCGTGGCTGGGTGCCCCTGTGTGCTTTTCTATACTGTCACCCATCAGTTCTGCAACAGAAGGTTGCACTGCATTTGTCCTCATAAGAGAATGGCTACAACAAAGCATTACAGTGGGATCTGAAATTTGGGGGAAGGTAGGCACATGGGGCAATAAAAGTGGGCATGTCTGAGAGATGCTTGCTGTACCCCCTCCTGGATGTTCTTAGGAAGGTGGTGAGACATCTGCCGTGCATGTGTGGGTTGTGCTGTCCGGTCAGTGCTCCAGGCTGGCCTTGAGAGCCTTGGCAGAGCTGTGTGGAGGAGGCAAGCCTGGGAACATGGGAGCTCCATGTCAGGTTTGGAGCGCTTTAATATTTAGATGAGTGTGTTGGTAGGACTAGGTTGTGCAGGTCAGGGCTGTCCTACAGTAACAGTGCTCTGAGGGGTGCTGGTGCTAGAACAAGTTGCTTGTCCCAGAGTCCAGGTCAGAGTTGTAATCACAGAGCTGCTGAGTTCCCCTTTCTTCTGGAGAAGGGGGGTGAGATGCTGTGTGCTGGGACAGCAGAGTAGAGTGCACAGGAGCACTTCATGCCTGCAGCCCTATGCAATGGGCTCTGGCTGCAGCTCTCAGGAAGGAAAAGGAATGATTTCTTTATCTTTCTTTTCAGACTTCTGTGCACTCCCTGTGGTAAAGCAAAAGCCTTGCTTCCCTCAAGCTCCTCCTAAAGTGTGACCAGTACATTCTCAACATCTAGAACTGGATGGCCGTGCTCTCATGCTAAAACTGTTGGGTGAAAGGGAGTGCAGCACTGTGATCAGCTTCCATGAGGTGGGCTGGGGGAAGCAGCAGCATAGAATCATACAGTTGTTTGTAATGGAAAAGATCAGCATCATAGAGTCCAGCCATTAACCTGACTCTAACAAGCCCACTGCTAAACCATGTCCTTAAGCTCCATATCTGCATGACTTGCCATGAAGGGAACTGACTGCCTTGCAAAGATCGAGGGCTTGTTCTTGAGCCATGCCTTAGGAAGTGATTATTCCCTGCTTTAGAACAGTAAGAGTTACCTGAGCTGCTTGCTGTGTGTGCCTTGGCCTTTCATACCGAGATAACCTCCCTAATTGAATAGGTAGCTTGATGAGCTCAGCTAAGGTTCCCTGTGTCCCCAGCATGATGACTGCCCAGACCTGTGTCTAAATATGGCTGATTTTTGGAAAATGAGAGAAGCCTGGCTGTGGTCTGTGCCCTGCCAGCAGTCTTTTCCAGCTTGTAATGTATAAGCTGTGAGCAGCAAGAGAGGTGGATGTGGCTGTCCAGAGGGAAAAAGCTAGCTTGGGCAACTCCTCTTCCTGAGGAACATCTGTGTCTTGCCTTTTATCATAAGGGTTCTCCCCAAGGGCCTCAAAGCAACCCATTAAGCTGCTTTTAATTAGGCAGGCCCCTTACCTGGAGTGGAAAAATGTCTCTCCCATTTTCCATCCAGGGAGACTGAGGCTCAGAGCAAGCCTGAGACATGCCTGGGCCTCAGCAGGAGAGCATCTGAAGCTTCCTGTTCTTGCCTTGCTGCTGGCCGTCTTGGGAATCCTGGAGAGTGGCCAGGTGCAGAAGCTAAACCAGGGGTTATCGATAACTTTCCAGTCGCTGCTTGGATCCTGCTGCCCTTTTCACTGCAGATACTGGCTCCTTTCTGATCTGCTGCCTAATCTATAGTCCTAGCTCTCTGCTGCCTTTCCTTGGAAGTGCCGTTCTCCCCTCGATGTGTAAACCCTTACAGGTTACAGACGGGGTTAGCGAGGAGTATCAAACTGTCGTCTCTTTAAGGCTTTGGGGTAATTCGTTATCTTAGGATATTGCTGCCTGTGTCTTGCGTGAGATACCAAAGCTGCAGCAAGCAGATAGGGAGCATACTGAAAGACTAATGCAAATTAGACCCACTGCATAACAGCTTCAGCAACTGTGAAACGTGTGATCTAAACGTAGGTATCTGCCACGCTGACTTTATCTGCGTTAGGATCCTCTGTTTCTGCTGGAACTGAACGGAAAGCATGAGAGATGGCATGGCTGAGCCCTTTTAAGAAGGAGGAAGGTGAGCCAGAGCCCTGAGATTTGAGGCTCCTTGTGCTGAGGCTGGAGAGAGGGCTATGGTAGTGCTTCCCTTCCTCTGGCACAAACACTTCTTTAGCTGGGCAGCAGGGAGAAGGAGCAGGATGGAGATCTCTGCAGACTGAGCATGCTGGGTGCAGACAGATCTTGGAGACTTCAGGAGCCAGGAAAGGTAGGGCTTTGGAAGAAGGGTTTGCCTGCGTAGGAGCCGAGAGCAGATGGTGCTTGTTGTGTATGAGGAAGTCCTGTTTTCGTGGAGCGTGTAGCGTGAGGGCCAGTGCAGGGCGAAGGGCAGGGTAAATAAGAGGAATGATCCCTGGAGTAGTCAGTGTGATCTTCATGCTGCTGTTTAATGATCCCATTGTTGAGCAAAACCTTGCTGGTCCTGATATTCACTGAGGAAATAACCCCCCAAAGATGAAAGGGTGGGGTAGAAAAGCAGACCATGATTCTGTGTGCAGCTCAGCCTTTCCTGTTTATAATATTTTATTATATAACAGAACATTTATGCCAGTGACACTGTTCCTCCTTTACTGCCTTCAGAGTGCTTTCCATTCCATTTTCACCTTCCCACCTATCCCAACAGTCTTTTCCTCCCCACCTCACTGCACCAGTGCTGGCCAGTTGCAGTGCTCTCCAGCCAAACGTGGTTGATAGATGCAAGATGTACTGAGCAGCCTCGCTTGAAGGGGACATGGTTTCCTGCTTTTTCTCCTGGGGCCGTGTGAGGTCTCTGCAGAAGAGGTGGGTCGAAGAAAGTACTGTTTCCCCATCAACCCTGTGTCCCCACGTACCTCCTGTTGTGTGGTGGTTTGGTGTGGGCCTGGTAGCAAGTGATGTGTGTCAGCACAGAGCCCCTGTTACCTCAAAATCTTTATCTAGCAACTCTTGGAGCAAGGATTGACCCCACCTGCATTCCCTTTGGCCAGGGGGATGACGGGATTGCTTGTGCATAATTTATCCGTCTCTTGAATTATTTATAGTGCAGTGGTACTCTGGAACAGAGTCTTCTTACTTCCTGTGAGCACTGGAAGGGGGCAGGGAAGGGAAGGGGATTTTATCAGGCATCCAGAGTCTATCACTTGGACATGAGGAAGTGCTGTAGATTTCCTTTCTGTCAGTGTTTGTTCTCGATGCCTCTGTGCAGCTGAAGTGCCCTGAAAATCCAGTTCTGCTTTCCTTGTCAGTCAGTTGCATAGTACTGCACAGCATCTCTGTGGCTTAGGGTTGTGTGAAAGCTTCCAGATCCTCATTTCTGCAGTAAAGAGACTGAGTCAAGCTGAAGACAGCACTTGGATTTGGTCCCTGACTCAGTTACAGTGCTGTGCTGTGGATCTAGGACAGGGATCATCAGGACTGCTCTCTGAAATAGTCAGATGCTTGGGAGTGGGTATTTGTCTGGGTTTTTCCTTCCTGAGACCCATCGTGTCTGGCCAAAGCATTCTCTAGCTTTGGCATGGCATGGTCCATTGGACTTTACAGGAGATCATAACCTCAAGACTGGACACTCTGGTGGTGGTTGAACAGCAAACTGTGCAGCTGAAGTTCCATATTTCTTGGTGTTTTCTCGCTGAAGAGCAACCACTTGAGGGCAGAAGAAGACTGGGGCAGTTTTTTTGTAGGCTCTTGCCTACCTGAAGAGCCTTGTGAAGGTGAGCTGGGTTGGCTGAGCACCCACCGCAGCTATGCATGAACGTAACACCCTTTGTCCCTTTGCCTCTCAGTGGCAGGGTGCTGTACTGTGCAGGTAGACTGTCCACTCCTGTCCTGCTGGCAAGTTCAGCATAACCATGGCTCCCCACTACCGCATTGCTGCTTGTGTTTATTCACCACCGATCCTGCTGGGTTTGTCTTCCTCCTCTTCTTTCTTTGTGACCTGGCTGTGGAGCTCACTTTTCAGAAACAGAGTTAAGGGTAGATGTTTGTGCTGCGGAAGACCTCAAAGGGGAGGGAAAGGGCAGGGTGTGGAGAGGGAGAAGAACTTGGCTGATAAACAAATGATTGTGACCGTGAACTGATCTGTCTACTGGACTGTTCAGCTTCCTTGTTTTATTCTGCACAGCGTCTGTTTGTGGCTTTTGCATTTGAGGAAGAGCTGGCCAGACAATTGCCAGATGTCCCTTGGACAAACTGTGCTGTCCCACTTTGGCCTGGCCTGGTTATCCAGGTTCTTCAGCCTTGGACTCATTCTTCCATCCAGTGGTTTTACCTATTGGCAACGGGCTAAATACAAAGCACCTTCTCAAGAAATAAGGCAATCTAAGGTAAGACTGTGACAATAAATGGTCCCAAAACCTGTGTGGTGGCCAGGATGGCATTTGATTTCGCTGCTCAAGACTAGCTCTCTTCCTCTTTCCCCATACACCTGCTCTCAGTTCTTTCCACTTGGTTTAATCTGGAGATCAGGGTGCTGCTTTGCTCAGTGAAAGGGAATGTTTGTATGGAAGAAGTAAACATATTGTTGAGACCCAGGCCTGCTGCAATGCCTGTAAACAAGATCCAGCCGACTGTGGGAGGCGGAAGAGAGATTTATGTGACCCTGAGTTAAGTGCATTAGGAGGCTTTTGATTTCATTCTGGGAAACTTCCCCTTTTTGTGGCACCATATGCCTGTTGCTGGCATAGAGCTCTTACTGAAGATTTGACTCGTGTGCATTTCATCTGAGGGGCTGCCATGCTGCAGTCAGTAGGATAACATGAGAAGAGGGCAGTCCATGCAAGATGAAGCTTGAGGTGCTCTGCAGGGCCCCCAAGCTTGTGCCCTTCCATCCGAGAGGTGGGAGACTGGGCTGACTTCCTCCTGCCTGGGGACAAAGCATTGAAGAGCTCTTTGCCTATCAGCAGTTTCCTCCTGAAAGGAGTAACAAAGCAAAGTGGCAGCAGGGATCCAGGCAGTACTGTGTGGAGGTCTTGCCTAAGTCCTGCAAAGAGGAAATGAAGAACAAAGGCAGAAGAGACAAATAAATAAGGGTCTGTTCTGGCCCAAGACAAATTCCCATGGGTTCATATAACATTCTTGGGATGATGCAGCACTCCCGAGGCTGGAGCTCCTTTTCTTGAGAAATAGAAGGAAAGGGGAAGGAGGTGAGAAAAATGGGGAGGAGAAGGTCAGGGCTGGGAAGGAGAGAAGGAAGGAGACATTGTAGAGAAGTCTCTCAGCATGGAGTCCGGTTTCTCTGGCTCTTCCTGGTGAAGAGGGGTTAATGCGTTTTGCATGGGATTGGCTGGTCACCAGACATTCAGACAAGAGGGGGATTGGGGGCTGCCAAGTGGGACCCCTGTGGCCTGAAAAGGGGGGGAGGAGGGGAAGGAAGAGGCTGGGAACACTCCTCCAAGCAGTAATAGATTGGCTACTGTGGGAAAGTGAGCACATTGCCAAACCCCAAGTGGTTGGTGATGGATGGGGGAGGAAAGAGGGTAGGGATGAAGGGCCAGCTCTTTGCTGACACTGTTCTGATCTTGCTGCTGTTCCATGGCTTCTCTTTATTTATTGTCTTCCCGGTGCTTAATGACTCCCCTTCTCAATCTGTCTTGGAGAGCTTTTATCCTGGGGATGCACAAACAACTGCCACACATTTCAAAAATAGCTGGAGTCAACGTGGTTTCTGCTTGCCTGCGTGGGTCTGTGCACTCTACCCATCACCATGGCATCAAGCTCTTCTTGCCTTTTCCTTTCTTTAACTGCCTCACTCTGGGCCCACAGGACACTCACCTTGCTTTGCTTTGGGCTGTTTTACCTGCATCTCCCTGATGCTTGGGCTGTTAAATGGTCTCCACAAACTCTCCTGCTCTCATTTGCACAGGGTTTATGTGCATGGTCTGACAAATGTCTGCCTTGTGGTCTTCACCTATGTGCCCTTGGCTCTGAAGATGATTTTGACTGCTCATCCTGGTGCTCTTAGGAATTGACTTGTACTCCACTTGCTTTGCATACATGGAGTGCCTGCCAGGATCTAATCTGAAGCAGTTCCTTTCAGATGCTTCCAGATCCCTGCTTGAGATGTGCTCTTCCCCTGGCGCGATGCTGGGAGGAGTGAGCCTCACTGGACATCTGGCTAGGTGACCACCCCTTTTAAAAGGTCTGCAGTTTGAAGTGTCTGAGGATGTATCTACATGATACCACAGTTCTGGTGGGAAGTGAACTGCTGAAATGATTTGGAGCGTTTCTGCTGGTCAGCAGCTTGTTCCCATGCCTAGGGACTTCAGAAGCTTTTTTTTTTCCCCTTTAACCCAGTCTGATCTGCTGCTGATTTGGCTTTACAAAGAGTTTCCTATAATTGACAATTTGAGTTCATGCAGCTGACAACTGAGGGGTGGTGAGCTGTGAAGGTGGTGACTGAAGGGGAAGAAGCTATGGAACAACAGCCTGTGGTACTCCATGCCTTACTCAAGGTCTCAAAGCTTAACTTTCTTTCATGAGGCAAAATGCTTCCGCCCTGCTTCTCTCTGCAAGGCACAGAGCCTAGCTGGGAGTTCTTGTGTACTGCTGTGGCCTCTGAGGACAGAAGTTGCTTTTCTTGGTGTAGTTTTTGTCCCTTTTTCCTATTCTATTCCTCGTCTCATGAAGGCAACATTCGTGCCCTGTAAGACGTCAAAGTCAAGAAGCAAAAGAACTGGCCAACTCTGTTTTGCACTGCTGTAAGTGCTGCGCTCCTGAAGCAGTGAGCACAGTAGTACTTTATTTGGCTGGGAGAAAGACCATGCATTCTTTGGGGTGGGGGGAGGCACTGCTGAGTGCAGTGAGCAGTGTCTCAGTTCACCCTCTAATGGCCTGAGAGACCTGATCTTGGAGCCAAGTGATGATGCAATCTTCAGGGCCATCACAGCAGTGTTCATGGAAACAGATGTTTTCAGGAGGCAGTAAGCAGGGTTGGGGAAGAGACTTTCTAGGATATCAGGCATAAGTAAAGAAGATAGAAGTGCAGACAGAGTGCTTTATCTAGTGGTGCTGAGAAATTAAAACTGGCTTCTGAGAGCATCTGAAGGATCAGTGTGTAGAGGCGATGCCTAGAATTGCAGAAACTCCTATGATGAGACTGGTTTTAGCTGGAGAGAAGAGGGTATTAGTTACAAGGGAGCCCAGTACAGCTGAAGGATGCTGAGAAGAAAATTTGATAAATCCATCTTGAAGGTTTCTTCAGCGTAGAGTACTGTACCCTTGTGGTGTCCAAGTACTTCTTGGATAAAATTAAACTGGTGTCTCATAGGCCATTATTGGATTTCAGTAGAGTTTTTTGAGTCTTCTCTGAGCAGATCTTCTTTTAAACTGGGGGTTGAAGAATTATATAATTATACTGCTATTAGTACTATGGTAGTTACAGTAAGAACAGTCTGTTCAAGTGGAGAGTTTTATAATGGCCTCTCTAAATGTTCAGATGCTCATCTATTCTGCTGACTACTGTAAGATCAGTCTTGAGCCACAATCCTTACAACAAAGACCACTTTATCTCCAAGTTCCATGTGCTTTGTATGGAGGATGAAGAGCTGCCTTGTCCTATAGTGTCTGGCTACCTTGCTGTGGCTGCAGTTCTGGCTTCTAAAATAACCAAGGCTCAGCCCACCAAAAAGCTGGGCAAGACACTTGGGAGAACAGTTGAAACAGTGAAAGCGTGGAGATGCAAGGGTACTGTGCTTCCAGGAGTTGAAGAGGTGTGTAGCCACAGTACTTTTAAAGCTGCAGGCATTGTATTGGATCCATCTTAGTTTCTGTATGCAGCAAATTGAAGCTAGTGGTGTGGAGCACTTGGGCTCCTACACAAGCACACAGGACAAGAAATGCTTGGGTTGTTGAGGGGTTTGTTTACCCCAGTTAGTTGAGACTAGCAAGACTTTGCACTGAACCTGGAGGCTTGTGGTTGATGAGATGCATGTTGTGTGTGGGAAGGGGAAGGCAATGCCTTTGTTTCTCAGCGGTGCTCTCACTGCTCTCTGGTCAACCTCAGCCTTGTGTGGATTCATCCTTTAACTATGGCTTTGGTTCCTCTTTTTTATCCAGTTTTCTTCTGAGTTGGTTGATAACCATTAGTGGGGTGTGGATGGCTGCTCTGCAAGTCTGTTCAGACTGTCTTGTTGACTGCCCTATTGAAAGGGAGGGAAGATGCTTAGGATAGAGCCTTGCTCTCCTCTAGCCTGACCTTACTTGAAAAGTACCAGTGCTGGATGGCTTGCTCCAGCTGGTTTTGCTGGCAGCAAGTCAGTGGCACCTTGCGATCAGTTGTCTCAAAGCTGCAAAGGCAATGCATAGCATGTTCTGTGATAGCACTGTGTGTAGCAGCTCTTGAAGGTCAGTGAAGAATGCTGTGTTCTGTCCTTGAAACTTGAGTGGAAGCTGATACAGACCTGCTTGCATTCAAACCACCTTGTGCTGTGACTCTGCCAGAACATCCTGCTGATGCCCTGCTAGCTTGCAGTCCCTGCAAACACAAAGGCATCCCTCATGTCAGAGAAATGCTGGGCCCTAGTTGCTTTCTGGTGCATCCCACTCATCTCCACTTATCCTACAAAGCTGGACAGCAGGGAAATGTTCTCTTCCTATCCTTAAGCAAAGCACAGCCCTGCTATCCCTGAGAAAGTCATGTTTCAGTTGTAGACAAGTAGATTTATAGTTTCTCCTTCTCTGGGACAAGAGTAACTCAAACTTTCAAGTGTTTTGAGGTTCTGTGATCCTGATGCGTTGGTTCCTGTGGATGGCAGGTAGACCTCATCCTTCAGAAGTGTGGAGCCTGTTAACTTGTCTGTAGCTGGAGTAGGGAAAGCCTCGGCCCTCTGTGGAGTTGGGGGGCAGAAGTCATGCTGGATTTTAATCTGCTTTGCAAAAGCAATTCTGATTTGAATTGTGGCTTTGTGCTGAGTGCCTGAGAGATGGGCAGACCTGGTACTGTATGGGTAACCATGAGGTGACCGTGCAAGGAAGATGAGTGCCTCTGTGTCAAGTGGAAAAACAAACTTCTACCCTGACTTCTCCTCCAGAGAAGATTTTCCTGTGTGACCACAGGAGAAGTCTAGTGAGTCTCGAGTCCCATGCTCTAACAAGGTGGAGCATCCAGCAGCCTGTTGCATGGCCTCCTGCCAGGATCCTCCAGAAGAGAACAGTAGGACTGGTGAACTGCCAGCTCTTAGCTGTGCATATCTATCTAACCAGTTCCTTCAAAAATCAGGATATGATTTCAGGATGATATAAATCAACTGGTCACTTGATATAAAAGCGAAGTAGAAAGGTAACAGGTGCCTGGGGTACCTCATGCATAGCCCTTCTGGCTTTCTGTGTTCTCTCTGAAAGCCTTTCTCCTGCATGGTGGAGACAGAACTTCAAGCAAGGAAATATCAAAGGCAGCCCTACAAAAAGCAACTTTCAGCTTGTCTTGCTGAGACTGAGTGTTGCTGAAGCGGTTTATAATTGCATGTTCCCCAAAGAGCTTTGTCTTAATGGAGCTGACTGTCCATACTCCTGCCTTTTGCTTCTACTTAAGCATGAAAGCATTTCTTGCTGTTGTTTTTAACCTGACAGCAACTTGATCACTCTCCCTGGGATCAAGTTGACTTTTTTCCTCCTTACTCAAAATTGTCAGAAGGGAAATAACTTTGCTTGCTGTTTTATTGTGTTGCTGGTAACTGATGGCTGCTTTGTGACAGAGCAGCTGGACTCCTATGACAAGCTGGGATGCCTCCCTGACTGGTACCTCCTTTCTCATTTCCACCACATGTAAACATTTGGAGTGGGAAGGTGGGTAATGACATCTTCCCCCCCTGCTGGCCTTTGTCTCCAATTAGCTGCCACTCAGACACGTCTTTCACTGCAGTGCTGATCAGAGGATATGTGAAGGGATGCGTGACTGGTATCTGTTAGCATCTCAGCCCACCCAAGGGTGTACGAGTGATCTCCAGTCCCTGGCATGTGAGAATGGAAGATGTTTTGAAGAGGACACAGCTTGCTTCTTGCTCCCCCTCTTTTAGGTGGGGATAGGAAATGGGTTCATGTTCCATTCTGTAACAAAGGCAGCTGAGCAGTGAAAACTGCCTCCTGGGACATGTCAGCAGCAAAACAGCAGAGGGTAGTGCAGGGCCAGCTCGCTTTGGCAGAGCTGCAGAGGAGGGTTGTGCACACCAGCCCAGCTCTCCCAGGCACTGCAATAGCAGGAAGGCAACACAGCCGTGTGCGGGCTGAGCTTTGCCAGTGGGTGAAGAGCTGCTGAGTCTGACAGATACTGATGATGTACGCAAATGTCAAGTGAGGAAAATATTATTTGCTTCCTAAAACGATGTGTCCTGCTATGCTGACATGGCACACAGCATCCCAGCAAGTGAAGCAGTTTGTTCAATGTCAAGCAGTACTCCCTTTTGTCTGGGAATTTACCGTGCCATGCAGCCATCTGGATAGAACATGTGCCTGGTTGTGACTCCTTCAGCACCTGCTTTGTTGTCCTGAACTGGCCCAGAGGATGCTGGCTGCTCTGCATTTCTGTGTCCTGTAGGAACTGGAGTGAATCCAGCATTACCTGGCAGCCGTTGGGATTGCCTTTTTAAAGCTGCCCAGCTATTCATCTTGTGTGGACAAGCAACCCGATGTCTGCAGGTGCTGCCGCAGAGAAGGTGCGGGACCCCTGATAGTAAATTTGTGCTGTGCTCTTCATTTTTCTCCTGATGGCCAGTGGCTGCTAATTTAGTTTCCAGCTTGCTTGTGTCCTTCTCTTCACCAGCCTTCAAGATAGCAAAATGTGGTGATCATAGAATCATTAGGGATCAGAAGGGACCTTGAAAGATCATCCAGTCCAATCCCCCTGCCACAGTAGGATCACCTAGACCAAGTTGCACAGGAACAGATCCAGGCAGGTCTGGAACATGTCCAGAGAAAGAGACTCCACAACCCTCCTGGGCAGCCTGTTCCAGTGCTCCCTTACTCTCCCTGGGAAGAAGTTCCTGCTGATAGTTATATGGAACCTCCTCTGTTCCAGCTGGCACCCATTGCCCCTTGTCCTGTCATCAGATGACCTTGAGAAGAGCCTGGCTCCTTCTTCCTGACACCTGCCCCTCACATATTTAGAGACATTCATGAGGTCACCCCTCAGCCTCCTTGTCTCCAAGCTAAAGAGACCCTGTGCAAGTAAAAGGCACTAGATACTCCTCCACCTTGAAAGTGGTTGTGCTGCTCCACCAAGGCATTACTGGAGCATTAATAAAAAGAAAGGAAAAATAAATATGCTGAACTTAAGATGCTCTTGGTGTTTCATGCAGCCCCTCATTTTGGGCCCATGAAGAAAGCTTGACAGCAAGCCCCAAGATGATCCTTTATGGCTTTAAATGAGAGACTATCCATCCCTTTCATAGCTGGGCCACCACAAAACTGGCCTCCCAGCTGCACCGTGACCAGGCATGTGAGGAGGACCTGTGGGAGGTGAGGGTTTGTGCTGGCCTGGCCTCCTGAGGAGAGCTGTAACATCCTCCTTCCCAGCCACCCTGGTTCACGAAGCTGGAACTCTGCCCCTCTGCTGATCTCTGTTGTGCCAAAGTATTTAAAACCTGTAATAATCATTAACAATTAACAGAAATAGTCAGCCATCTCCTTTCTACCCTCTTTGCGTGACAGTGGTCTTAACTTACTCTGCCAGCTTCAGCCTTGCAATCCCCTTGCTTCAGAGCTTGGTGTGGGGCTCTCACCCTGCCACCTGAGCACCAGTGGACAGTGGCTCTCACTGGAAAGGTGAATGCGCAGTGGCTGGTAAGGGCTGTTGGTTAGCAGTGAAGGATA
Organism: Upupa epops; assembly: GCA_013397515.1. NCBI lineage: Eukaryota > Metazoa > Chordata > Aves > Bucerotiformes > Upupidae > Upupa > Upupa epops. Next base: position 26,690 of record VZRI01002661.1, read on the forward strand.
ACTGCAGACAGATCTCTGCCAAAGTCCACTTGGGAGCCACCTGCAGAACAGCTGATAAGTTGTTGGGTTTTTTATGGAGAGTTTCCATTAGACTGAATGTTTAACGGCTTTTCACTTCGATATTAAATTATCTCCCAAGTTAATGAGTAAGCACACGGCCCTGAGCTTGGTGTTCCCTGGTGTGGTGGAGACAGGCTGGGTGCTTCTTTCCTTTGCTCTGGGACCTGTGTCAGACATGAGGAGCCTCAGGGAGGAGGAGCAGGACAGCCCCTGTGCAGGGGGCTCATGGCATGGTGCAGCTTCATCTGTGCACCCCAGGATGGAGAACTGCCTCCTGCAAAGGTATTGCTGGCAGCACTGGGTGGAGAGTTTGGAAGTGATGCCATGGAGTGCGGGGTACTTCTCAGGACTTTTGGCCCTGAATAGGGGATGGTGCTGAAGTGCAGGGGCAGTGTGTGGTGCTTGGAGTGTATCTCTGCCTGTTTGCCTGTCACTGCACAGGGGTTTTTGTGCTCCAGAGAGGTGAGGACAGCCTCTGTGCTGCAAAGGGCTTTTTAGCGACCTTGTTCTCTGCTCTCCTTATCTCCAGCCTTCCCTTCTTTAAACAGCATAGAATGAGTGCCTTTTCTTTTCCTTGGCAAAGCACTCCGTGAGCTTCAGTTGGGGTTTGGGTTTTTTCTGTTCTTTGGTCCTTTTTCTGGATTATAGTCTTCAATCACTTCTCTGCCTGACAGCAGCTCTGTGCTCTCTGCCTGGGCTGAAGGAGGGGAGGTGGTGTAGGGAGAGGATGAAGGCAATATTTCATGTTGCTTGGAGAGAAGGGTTCCGCACTGCTGGCTTTTTGCTGGCCTGACGTGGATCCATCATGATAGCACCGTAATGCCAGTAGAGACAGCTCGGCACTTATTTTAGCTGCCTTGATGGAAAAAATCTTGGCGTCTGGTCTTCAGAGAACAAACTGCAAAGGGCAGTGTGTGGAGATGACGTGGACCCAAAGGACAGGAGAAGAGTACAAGTGACAGAACTCTAACTTCTAATGTTTTCCCCTGCTCCCTGTGTGAGCTTAGCTGGCATTTCCTAGGAGCGAGGGTGGGGTTTAGGGTGTGTGAACAAACACTGAAAAGATCCTGAGAGTGTAGGTGTCTTCCTAGCTCTGGTAGCCTGGCTAATAATCTTAGTCCTTTTAAAACTACCTGTTACCCCAGTCACGTTATGACTGTGTACCCCCTCTCTTTCACAGCCCTCCTGCTCTCTCCATCTTCCCCTGGTGGTGCAGGGCCTGAGGAGGTCTACCAGCGTTTTGTTTCTGTCAATAAATGTGGACAAGTCTTGAGAGCAGTGGGTGCACTAGATCATGAGTTCCTGTTATCTCTGGACGCTGTGCCAGCTTTGTTTATGTGAAGAGTTCTGAGGTCTGTGACTGGTCTGGAAGAGGTTCAGCTTGGAGTAACCCAGCCAAGGCACAGACCCACTGAAGATGGCAGGGGGTAGCGGGGAGTAGTTCTTTCTAAGCAGTTTGTGAAAGATACGTGCTAAACGTGGACCTGCTTTCTGCCATCCCCCAACCCCAGCTAGTCTTTCTACTAGTGGCAAATGTTTTGCACTCTAATAACTGTTGAATGTGACTCTCCTTTTCATGGCTTTTCCACAGGATGAAGATGAGACGCCATAAGCTTTTTCTGACTCTCTGCATGGCTGGTCTCTGCCTCATCTCCTTCTTGCACTTCCTCAAGGCCCTTTCCTATGTCACCTTCCCTCGGGAGCTGGCTTCGCTTAGTCCCAACCTCGTCTCCAGCTTCTTCTGGAACAATGCCCCCGTCACACCTCAGGTCAGCCCTGAGCCAGGGGGTGCAGAGCTCCTCCGCACCCCTCTGTACTCCCACTCTCCCTTGCTCCAGCCCCTCCCTCCCAGCAGAGCCAGCGAAGAACTGCACAAAGCAGAGTTTGTGCTGTCGGAAGATACAACAGAGTACTTCGTCCGTACCAAAGCCGGTGGGGTTTGCTTTAAACCAGGCACCAAAGTGTTGGAGAAGCCACCCATGGGAGGGCGGGCGGAGGAACGAGCGGATGGTGCAGCCTCGGGTCGGACAGCTCGCAAGCCACTGAGCATCACTGGGACCAAGAGACGCAAGTGGGTGGAGTGTGTGTGCTTGCCAGGCTGGCATGGCCCCAGCTGTGGGGTTCCCACTGTGGTCCAGTACTCCAACCTGCCCACCAAGGACCGCCTTGTGCCACGGGAGATCCCCCGGCGGGTCATCAATGCTATCAACGTCAACCATGAGTTTGACCTGCTGGATGTCCGCTTCCATGAACTGGGCGATGTGGTGGATGCCTTCGTGGTGTGCGAGTCGAACTTCACAGCGTACGGAGAGCCGCGGCCCCTCAAGTTCCGTGAGATGCTCCTCAACGGTTCCTTCGACTACATCCGCCACAAGGTGCTTTATGTCTTTCTGGACCACTTTCCCCCTGGAGGCCGCCAGGATGGCTGGATCGCTGACGATTACCTGCGCACCTTTCTCACCCGGGATGGCATCTCCCGCCTCCGCAACCTGCGCCCGGACGACGTCTTCATCATCGATGATGCTGATGAGATTCCAGCCCGCGATGGGGTACTCTTCCTCAAGCTCTATGATGGCTGGACGGAGCCCTTTGCCTTTCACATGCGTAAGTCACTCTATGGCTTCTTTTGGAAGCAACCAGGCACGTTGGAAGTGGTCTCGGGCTGCACCATGGGGATGCTGCAGGCCGTCTATGCTACTGATGGGATCCGTCTGCGACGCCGTGAGTACTACACCATGCCTGGCTTTCGGCAGTATGAGAACAGCACGGGACACATCCTGGTTCAGTGGTCGCTCGGCAGTCCCCTGCATTTTGCTGGCTGGCACTGCTCCTGGTGTTTCACTCCAGAGGGAATCTACTTCAAACTGGTGTCAGCCCAGAACGGGGACTTTCCCCGCTGGGGTGACTATGAGGATAAACGAGACCTCAATTATATCCGGGAGCTGATCCGGACTGGAGGCTGGTTTGACGGTACCACGCAGGAGTATCCTCCTGCTGACCCCAAAGAGCAGATGTATGCTCCCAAGTACCTGCTCAAGAACTACCAGCGATTCCGCTACTTGCTGGAGAATCCCTACCGAAAAGCGGAGGGCGCTGGGTGAGGCCGCAGAAGCCTGTGGGGAAATGAGAACTTCACAACAAAGGGAAATAGTTGGATGGGTTTGTCTGTTCGTTTCCTTTTTGTTTCCTTTGGTTCTGGCTGGGGTGTGCCATTTCTCTGGGGTCTCTGCCTTCTCTCCCTCCCTTGTTATTTCTCCTTCATCCCAGGATGACCCTGGAGACGAATTCATCCATTGAGTGAAGGGCAGGAGGAGAAGAGGTGTTGGGACCTTCTCTGGCAGTAGCATAAGGTAGCATAGCAGCATCTCCTGGACTGCTGCTGTCTGGAGAGAATCTCTGAGACAGCTGGCAGGTTTTTCTCAGGGGGAGGCTGGAAGGGTCCCATGGGGAGCGAAGGCAGCTGTTCCCGTCCACCCTCATCCTTTGTGGATCGGAGCAAGCACAGATGTGAGCCTGGGCTATTCAGTGAGCGTGTGAGTCAGCAGGCGCAAACGGATGTGAGTGGTCATGTGTGCAGTTGTGTGTCACAGGCATTTTTTTTGGATGAGTGAATGTGCAGAAGCCTTTTGGATGCAGTGGGTGCTCTTCATATACCTCTGCGTTCCCAGAGAATCTTGGGGAAGGCAAATCCTTTATTTTCAAGGTGTTCTCCCCATGATACAGCCCTTTCCTGCGGGTGTAAGGCATCTGTCCTGAGCTGTATCTTGCCCTGGAGCTCTAACAGTCCTCGGGCAGACTGGGTGGTGGAAAGGGGGTGTTCCTAGATGGAAAGCAGAGGAGAAAGGTGATGATTATTACTTTAGCTTGTTTTTCACCCCTTCCCCCCAACACTGTACTGGCTTGACCCACAGAAGCCAAAGCATTTTCCCTGCAGTACCTGCCTCGGTTAGGGCTGGGATAAGCTGCAGGGGACTTAATCAGACGGTGGGAGTGTATGTTTACAAGTGCATGGTTTCCTATGTGCATGAGTGCTAACATGCATGGTTTCGGTATGCATGTGGGTGTTCGTTACCGGTTTGGGGGGGAAGGGGCCATAGTTGGGCTTGGGGGGCTGTGTGCTTCCAGAAAATGGTGGAATCCAGATGCTGCAATCTCTGTCGTGGGTTGGCCTTCTAGGGAATTGATAGGAGACAGTCAGGGAGAGGATTGGCTCTGCATAGCAGTGCTACAGGTGTAGGACTGGTCTCTAGCTGCCTCTACAACCTTGCAGGCTGTGCCTGTTGCAGAGTTGCTGCTTACACGTGCTGGCTATTCCTTCCTCCAGTGGGGTGAAAAGGAGAGAAGAGCAAAGCTCCGAGTCAGTAGTGGGTGTTGAGGGGGAACACAAAACCTGTTAGGGCACACTGTCTGTCTGCTCTCAGTGTGTGAGGGAGTTAATAGAAAAACTGGGCCATGGGCAGACTCCCCCTGTGGCCAAGAGACTAGAGGCCATCAAGCAATCCAGAGAGCATGTGCAGTCCCCACGTGCAGCCTGGGCCATGTGGACAAGACCATGCAGAGAGGTGATCTAGAAAGACACCAGTGGCAGCTGGTTGGGCTGGTGCCTGCACAGAGTTTGCTAGTTATGGGGCATCACAACTTGGCCTGTTGTACTGGGTTAATTCATCTCACTGAGGAGGCAGATCCACGTCTCCACCCTTACCAGCCTTCCTTAGCAGATGGCTTGACAGGGTGCCTGGAGCCTGCACTGTAGTGGGCAGAGGGTGAAAAACAGGATGAACTTGCTCTGTTGGCCTTGCAGTGGAAAGTGTGTCTCATGTTGCAGACAGAGAAGATCATATGGAGGAGGAAAATCTTAGCATAAGAAGAGTGACCTCAACATCAGGCCAGCTGTGCTGAAGCAGGAGGATTTCCACTTCATCATTTAACTCACTTCATCAGGGCTTCATATTCCCGCATTGTCCAGGCCATTCTCACCCTTGGGCCTCCCTTCTTCCTCTGTATCTCTCTTTTTTTCCATCTTACTTCCCTCTCTAGAAAAATGAGAAACATCAACAAAAATAACTTGATTGTCTGGTGAGATCGAGGCTGGAAGAGAATGAAGATGAACATTTTATTTCCTGATCACACTGAGATGGGGTTCATGTTATCTCCTTCCACTTCCCGAGTGTCATAATGCTTGCTTAGAAGAACTGAAGGACCCTCTTTTCTCCTGTTTTTGCTTAAATCACTGTTCTCCCTTCTGCTGTGTCTTCCTCGCAGGTAGAAAAGCCCCTTCAGGATCTGAATAGAGGGAGGAGCTTTGGTAGGTAGAATGCTCTTCCCCCAGTGTCTTAGGATGCTGTGGCTCTTCTACGTCCTCACAGTTGCAAAGTCTTTGTGACAAACAGCTGTATGGAGATCTTGTGGAGAAATGGAGACCACATGAGAGAGGAGGAGCCTGTGCTGAGCAAGATGAGTGCAGCTCCACTGAGGTTGCAATACCAGGGGAATGTGCTTTCCCAGGGGCAGCCAGAGGAGAGCTGGTGTTAGTTTGTGGGATTCAGTAGCAGAAAACTATGAAAGGAAGAAGCTGTTCCTCGTTTTTACTCTTGGAAGGATGCCTGAGATGTATTCTGAAGTACAGCCTGTTGGCTTCTCTACCCCTCTCCTCTGTTTTGCTGCATCATTGTCCATGTGTCCTTCTGAGTTGTCTCTCCCTTTCACTCCCTTGGGCTGGAGAAGGTCCTGCTGGAATAGCAATGCTTGGGCTCTTCTGCAGGACTCTGGCCTTGCCTCCTCCTGGACTCACTGCTCTTAGGAAATTGAGTTCAAAACAGACTTCTGCTGTGGTGGGAGACAGGTGCTTTACAGATGAAGGGTACTTCTCATTTCTCAAGAATAATTTAAGCATTCTTTGATTTGAGGGCAACCCAGTCAGTGTTTCTAATCTGCCTGGCTAACCCTGTGTTTGTTATCCTTGGGCAGATGGGAGTCCTTGTCATTAAAAACCTTCCTTCTTGCCTCTGGGGGAGACAGGGACTAACAAGCTGACTTTCACATGATGATTTCCCAAGGTGCTAGCCTGCCCTAAGGGCTCCATGTCCAGCACACAGCAGGGACAGCCACTCTCCCAGACAGCCTCAACAAGAGGGAACCCAGGAGAATGTGGGGTTGTGAGGTGGCAAGAGGCAGGTTTGCACTGCATCCTCATTCAGTGCTGTGAGATGAGTGGTGAGGCTTCTTGGATTTGTCCAAACCTAGTCCTGACATTCGAGAAGGATAGGACTAAAAAACCTCTTCTCCCTGGGCTGGAACTGGGATCAGACCATCAGAGCCTGATGTCTGTTGGCTGTTGCGGCCATGAGCAGCAGAGCCATGGGCCTGTTGCCTCTCTGGGAGCAAAGTAGTCTGTTAGAGGCAGGGAAAGTGTCACCAGCCCTTCTGTTCAGACCTCTTCAGCTCTTTTTATTTCCAAAAACCTTTCTACCTTCTAATTGTTGTGAAGGAGAGCCAGGTAGTAGGCAAAGCGATGTGTGGCATCCATAAGCCTTGCTTTGCTCTTTCTGTCTGCCCATCTCTGTTCTGGCCTTTTCTCATGTTTCCCACCAAAAAGAGGACTTGCATTATCCATTCATGGCTTTGGAGTAGGGAACACCCCGTCCTTTCTTTGCCTCACGGGAAGGATGTGGACTTCAGACCTGCAGCAAATGAGATGTCAAAGCAGAGGGAACAGAGCAGGTTGGCTACCCCTGTGGCTCCCTGGGTAATGCAGTACCCAAGTGACAGAAAAGACGGGGTGGTTTTTTGCCTGTGTGGTTGGTATGAAGTACGACACGCTTGAGTCCACTCTTGCTGTTGCTCTGATCGAGTCTTATTTGTCAGGAAAAGGAGGGGACCTTGTGGCCTGCCAGTAACACAAGTTGGGATGGAGGGAGAGTGTCCAAGCAGAATGGGTGTCTGTTCCCCTGTGCCCCCCTCGGTGCTTTCTTGTGGGATGCAGTGTCTTTTCCCATAGTGAATGTCCCCTGGGCCCTGTCCTTGTCTCCCAGCTCCTGCCAGCAATCTGCGCAGCTGCTGTTCCTCTGCACTGTGAAGACACGTGGCTGGGGTCACTCCTGGTCTGATTAGTGAACACTGGTGGTGAGGGGGAAAGGGATAGCTCGACATGGCTTCACTGACCTCAAACCTTGGTGAGGAAGGAGGGAAGTGAGAGGGAGAATGGACCCTGAATTCCTCCACGGTTGTGTTCTTCTCACCCTACAAAAAAACCTCCCTTCTGATTCCTGAGACGTTGGACAAACTCGCTCTCCTTATGGAAAGAGAGGAGGAGCTGGAGGTGTAAGGGGTTGTGTCAGGAGGAGCTTGGCTCCAGCTCCGAGGAAGGAGGTGTATTGCTTCTAGCGCGATAACTGACGCTTTGGGGACTACAGAAAATGGATTGAGAAGGGAACTGAATTACTCCGAGTTCAAACCACTGTTTTTTCCTTCCTGTGTGAATGACGATCCAGTATCATCCTGGAGGTGGTCCAGCTGCACATCCGAGCCTGGGATCTACCTGTACCTACTGGTGATGTTGCCCTCGGGGTGGCTCTAGAACACCCTGTTTTGGCAAAAGAATGCGTGAACTTCAAAAATATGAGCGACTGCAAAGCTCCTTTCGACTCTGTAATTTATAAACAGCCACTAATAATGAACTTTTTGTAAGGATAAATCAAATGTACATTCTGAAATCATTTTCTCTGTAAATGGTTGGATTTCATTTCACCCTTAAAGGGATGCTTAAAAGGAGGAGAGAATAAAAATGGAAAACAATGGCAAACTATGATGGGGGTGTGCTGTGGTGGTTGTTTCTGATCCCTTGGCAGGGGGGCTGCTGGAAAATGGAGTGATGGAGATTGCTTCTTACCTTGGCGGGGTAGTGTTCCTAAGAAAGGGAGGTTGAGTGGGAGCTGGGCTGGTTTGGGGAATGATTCTGGGTTTTGTGGGCCCAGATCAGACTTAATCTTCTGCATGGTAGGTGAGTGTAAGCGTGCAAAGGCACACAAGCAGGGAATGATAGTGGCAGAGTGGCTCTCAGAAGAGCTAGCTGCAGTGGGAATCAGCATCTCTCTGCAACTACCGAACAAGAGTTTGGAGCGAGGAAAGGCTTAGCCTCTTCTCCCTGGTGTCAAGGGGCAGAACCAGAGGAGGTTTAGGCTAGAAGTTAGGAAGAATTTTTACAGTGAGCTGCGTTGGAATGGGCTGCCCAGTGTGATGGGGGTGTCCTCCATCCCTGGAGGGACTTAAAGATCTGGTGCTTACAGACATGGATTGTAGCTGCCCTGGTGGTGCTGGATCAGAGGTTGGACTTGATGATGTTAAAGTCTCTTCCAACCAAAAAGATCCTGTGATTCTATAATGTAAATGGTGTTTCTTGAGAGGTTTTAGAAGGTGGCACTGACAGAATGTACAAGCTCGAAATGCCTCTCTGAGTGATGGCTTAACTCTTCTGCAAACCAGTCTGTGATGGAGATCCTCATTTGCAGGAGCAGCACTGATGGTCAGCCGAGCACAGAGGGTACGTATACCATACCTCTGCATCCCCCAGCATATTAGAAGGGATCTTGGTGTGTGCAGTGTGCGTCCTGGATGTGAAGTCTTAAGCACCGTATTGACCCAGGAGCGTGCAAGATGTCTAATGCCAAGTAAATTCTGTGAGTTGGGCAGAATCCCAGTACCCCAACAGGTGTTATATGGGGAGATGCACTGTGCTGGGGCAGCAGGACCTGCCTAGAAACCTGCTGTTTCTCCCAAGCACTTGCTGTATGTCAGGGATCCCCAGTGCTCATTGCAGGTGGCGTGTTGCTTGGTGGGACCCACATTTGTAGCAGACCCTCTGCCTCTGGTTTGTGGAGGGGCTGGCTGCAACCCATTCCAGATTGATGTCTGCGGTGGGATTGCTGACTGGAGGAGAGGCACGCTGATTCCGAACACCAAGATGCTTGGAAACAAAGCAGTATAAACAGATTCACCTTTTAGAAAGCTGGGAAGGGGGTACCAGGGTCCTGGCTTGCCAGCTGTTTGCTGTTGTTGCTCGGATGCATTTGTGCCCTGGGTGAGGGCACAGTTTAATAGGCTGGTTTGCTGGGACAGTTAATTTTTAATTATTAGTCCAATTATTTTTTCTTTTCTAAATCCTACTGCTTTAGAGGCTTTGCTGGGGAAGCAGTGAGGTCTTAGCTGGCCAGCAGGCAGCTTGTGGAGTGTTGAGGGATAAAGTCATCCTAGTCCTAGTGAGTGTCACCAGCAAATGGCTTCATGCTCACGTGCCCGCAGCTGCAGGCGCCAGCTGCCCTGCTTTCCAGAGCACCACGACAGAGAGGATTTGGCCGCAGCCGTGGCAGAAGGGAGGCATATTCTTGCTCCTGGCAGTGGCACGTGTTCCTGCAGCTCACAGACACACGCTCGTATCCTAACAGTCTCCAGCCTTCACAGAGCTTTTCAAGGCTTTGTTGCAAAACAGCTACACAGGAGCTGTGCAAAACTGTCCCATCCGGAGAAAGGGGTCCAGATGACTGAAGGGAGGGGCTGACAGAGATTATAATCCATGGATGCTTGGGAAAGGAGGCTGGCTGGAGGCCAGGCTCCTGCAAGCCTTGCCTTTGTAGCTGTTGTAGCTGCAGCAGGGAAAAGCGTATCACTGAAAGGATAAAGGGTCAGTCGTCTTCAGCTAGTGTCTGCGATGTTACCATAAGCATCTCTGAGTACCTTAAACTCTTACTTGGAACTAAGGAAAATTTGTCAGATGTGACATTTGCAGTGTTTCTGGGTGTTCTTTTCTTAAGCAAAGTGAGAAAATAGCCCTTACCATCTTCTGAAATAAATAATAGCTATGTAAGAGTACAAATCGTTCAAGGCCGTATCTCTCCTCACCCTGCCAAATGAAATATGGAGTGAAACTCCATTGTTATACTCTTGTTTCCTGTGCTTTACAGCTTGATCCGTGGATCCTCTTGGCAGAAATCCATCCCAAAAACAATTCAACCATGCTGCACCTTTCTAAAAATAAGGAAAACGGAGAAGAAAGGCAACTGAGCTGTGCTGAATAAAGATCTAAAATGACTTCTCCAAGGTCCAAAAGAAAATATGTTACCCAGAGAGAATATAAATAAATATTCTAAGCCTGCCTCTATGCAGCAATCTCTTTCCTGGCTTTTTAGCCCTGTTCTACAGTCCTTGTACCTTTTCCAAACAGAGAGCAACAAATCATCCATCAGTCATACTGCTGGGGTTGTTTTACGCAGACACTTACTAAGAATCAGGCGCACACACAAAAATTCAATCTACCTCTGTCTATTTGTTTCCCAGTGTTTTTAAAGCTCAAACTGTTACCCAGAAAAGAATGTTAAACCACTCCAAAACAAAAACCAAACGGGACAGAAAAAGCCCTGGGACTGAAGGGAACAAGGTGGGCAATCAGTGCCTTCAGCTAGAAAAAAGAGAAGCAGCAGGATCTAGCAGGGCTGCCCTTCTCAGGGCGTGTGTACGTGCGACTAAACCCAGGCAGTGTTGAGAGTCCATCACCCCGTACTCAAACCAAAATCCTCTGTTCATTCTGGGAGTATCTCACCACATCATCCAGTGTGTGGGGAAGTACAAAAAGCCTGGGGTCAGCGTGTGCAGCCCTGCCTGGGGAGGGAGGGAGCTGTGGCTGCCTGGTGCCACCAGCTGCAAGCTCTCAGCTCTCTGCAGACACTTCTGCTGCAGAGAGCCGGTGAGGCTGTCAGAGTGATGCACAATCACACGGATAACAGCGCTCACAAAAGCAGGGTCTCTGAATGGCTCTGGCAACCTGCAGCTTGCAGCTAGTGCAAAGAGGAGGGTGGGGGGTTGAATCTTAAGAGCCAAAGGAATAAAAAGTAGAAAGTCCCTAACAAATGCAGACACAGGGAACTTGAAGGGAATACAAGTCAGAGAGAGGATGAAGGGGCACACAGACCAGTTGCTGTGTTTTCAATTTGGTTATAAAGCAGAGCTTCCTCGGTGACAATCAGTGCTAACCCTCACAGCAACAGCAGCTCTGTGTCGTGCAGGAGATTGCTCCCCATTGTCCATGTTTGCAGAACCCACGGGCTGCAGGGCTGGAGTCTGGGGAGCTAAGAAGCCCCTCTTCAGCAGCAGTGGGGTTGGAACCTTTCCTTTCTTCTTCCCTGACAGCTGGACTTTGGCTCCCTGCATTGCCTGGTTACCCTCTGATACTAAATTCTAGGTCTCAGCTGTGAATGTGGCTGTATACCAGCAGTCTCTCCTCCCTCAGTACCTGTCTTCCTTCTGTCCAAGTGTGTTCCACCTCAGAGCTGCAGGAGTTCAAGGAAAGAAGCCACCTGCATTGCCCTTGACCCTCTACCCCTCCTGGCTCATTGCAGCCGGAGAGCAGGAGCCCAATTTGGGCTTGGGATTGCTCAAGAAATAGGGCTGCAATGAAAGAGCAAGATGCTGAGTGCTGTCACTTCTTGCAGGGCCATATTACTGCAGAAGATATTAAGGTTATTAAGCTTGAGCTCAGATGGTCACTGATGGGTGCCCATCTTCCCTCTAGTACTTTGAGAACATTGTGGACAAGGAAGCCATCAGGCAATAGGGCTCTGTAGGCAACAGGGCGCTGGGGTCACCATCCTGTCAGGGCAGCACAAGTGTTTGGGGATGCTGGGTGGGTCCTCACTGACATGGCCACACGTGGGAATCACTGAAGGGAACCTACAGGAAAGCTGGAGAGGGACGTTTCACAAGGGTATCTAGCAATAGGACAAGGGGAAAGGTTTCAAACTGAAGGAGAATAGGTTTAGCCTACAGCCTAGGAAGAAGTCCTTCAGTGCAAGGATGGAGAGATTGTGGAATAAATTGCCAGAGAGGTTGTGGATGCTCCCCCCTCTGGAGGTGTTCAAGGCCAGACTGGATGAGGCCTTGAGCAACCAAGTCCCATTGAGAGGCATTGCTGCTCATGGCAGGGAGGTTGAAGTAGATGATGTTTAAGGTCCCTTCCAATCTGTGATGATTTTATGAGAGGCAGGGCGATGTTGCTTCACTATTTCCAGGCAGAGTTGAAGTTTACTACCCCTGGCACATCACTGAAGGTGACTCCCACAGCAGATGGGCTGCTGTTGGTCATGTGTTGGTCTGTTATTGCAAGGAGCAAGGGACAGGTGTGGGGAAAGCCCGTCAGGCACTGGTCATAGTGGGTGGCCTCCTGAAGGGGCTGGAGCAGTTTGGCAGTGCACTGCGTGGTCTGGCCAGAGGGGTTCACAGTGCACACAGAGAACTGCTGATGAGGGACCCAGGAGCTGACAGCCAGCCCAAGGGGCAAAGAAGCAAGAGAAACACTAAAACAGGGGCAACACAGAGGGCTGGGGTCAATGAAGTGGTACTTAGAATCACACACTAGAATAAAATCATAGGTTCACTAAGGTTGGAAGAGACCTCCAAGGTCATCAAGTCCAACCGTCAATCTAATGTCTCCATGCTCACTAAACCCTGTTTCCAAGTGTAAGATCTATGTATTTTTTTAACATCTTCAGGGATGGAACTCCATCCCCTCCCTGGGCAGCCTGTTCTAATACCTGACCACTCTTCCAGCAAAGAAATTTTTCCTAAAGTCCAATCTAAACTCGAAGCACAGCTTGATGCTATTTCCTCTTGTTCTATCGCTAGAGACTTGGGACAAGAGGCCAACACCCACCTCTCTACACCCTCCTTTCAGGTAGTTGTAGAGAGTCTCCCCTAGGCCTCCTTTTCTCCAGAATAAACAACCCCAGTTCCCTCAGCTACTCCTCATCAGTCCTGCCCTCCAAACCCTTCACTAGCTTCATTGCCCTTCTTTGGACCCACTCCTGCACCTCGATGTCCTTGTATTGAGATGCCCAAAACTGAACGCAGTACAATATTCAAGGTGAGGCCTCACTAGTGCCAAGTACAAGGGGGGCAGGGGTCCTTGGCTGCCATGGCAGAGGGGAGCAGCAAGGAAAGCCCATCACTACGCACTCTGATCCAGCGCATACTGTCCGCAGTGCATCAGGGGTTTGCTGCACGTAGCTGGGCATGTTTTGATCCAGACTTGACAGTTTGGGGGACTGACTTATCAGCGCACCTGCCCAGAGGCAACAGAGCCCTGTTGTGAGGCATGAAGTGTTTCTGTGGATCAACAACCCAAGCAGAAGGCAGGAAGCTGTGAGGAAGATCCAAAGATCGATTTTCATTCGGGCAGAAGGTTAAGCGTAGGGAATATGAACGCTGCCTCCGAGGTCCCAGGTATGACCTGATGATCTGGAAACAAAGATGAACAATACACCGAACGTTTTTAAGAGATGACTCAAAGCTACTGGCTTTTGAAAAGATCAGAAAGGACTGGAAGTAAAATGCAAAGGTGGCAAATGGGCGACAACATGCATTTGCCAAGGTCTAACCGGGCACATGTGGACAGAAGAGAAAACAAATTTCACATAAGAATTACAAAGCTCCAGACAGCTTTTAACAGCTCAGGGAAGGATCTGGATGTCACACAAACCCTGGCTCTGTGAGTAGCTGCAGGTTAAAAAAAAGTAATCACGCAGCACACACAATATTAGCATGCAGGAGGAATAGGGGGAGAATAATATGGAAAATATGATAATGCCATTATGTAAATAGCTAGCACGGCCTCTCTGGGAATACTGTCTGCAGTTCAAGTAAGCCTTTCTCAGAAAGGGCTGATTAGGGGCACAGCAAATGCGCTCACAAAGAGAGATCAAAACGATTGGGGTTGTTTATCTCAGAAAGGAAATGAACACGAGGAGATTGGCACAGAGTGAGCCAGGCTGGAGCTTCTGGTTTTCTTCCTGCTCAATTCTATCGCTGTCATATCTGGTGTCGCTGAGAAGTGTGTGAAGTGATGTGGCTCTCCTCTGTCACACATGGTTTGCTCTTTCTGTCACCCTCTCCCCCAGGGGAGGCATGGCACATGCAGTTAATGCTTTATATTTTGGTAGGTTCTGGGGAGAAGGACATGGCTAAGGAGGAATAATTCCTCCTCAGAGTAGACACACAGCGGAGGAGAGAAAGGAAAAAAGGGTATTTGCACCTGAACAACAAGGCAGAATGTCCTGGCTTCACAAGCCTTCTTCCATCTCTTCATGGAGGCCCTGGAGATGCTGCCAGCTACTACACTTATCCCGGAGTCCTTGAGACTTACAGACTGAGCCCTGGAGTAGCTTGGAATTAAAGCGAAGGAGCTTGAATTTGAAAAGTTATTCTGTAAAAAGCACTGAGGTTATCAGTGGTACCTTCAGACACAGAGCAGCATTAACCCACTGCTCTCTGACTACCTTGAAGCACCAGAAAACCTCCTATTTATTTGACCCACAGGCAGACAGCATGCACAGACAACCATGGTGGCCTGTGATGTGCATGTCCCTGTCCTGAGGTGGGGTTTGAAGGCCTCACCCCAGCCTTCAGGGCGGCACTATGGGGAGTCCAAACTGCTTCCTGCTCCAGCCAGCCCCTCCCCACAGCTTTTCAGGGTGTCACAGAATCACAGATGGGGGGTTGGAAGGGACCTCTGGAGATCACCCGGAGAACCAACCCCCTGCTAGAGCAGGATCCCCTAGAGCATGTTGCACAGGAGCACGGCCAGGTGGATTCCGAATGTCTTCAGAAAAGGAGACTCCATCCCTACCCTGGCCCAGACCACCACAGCCATCCCCGTTGCGGGCCAGCCCCTGGCCCAGTCTGACCCGACCCAGCCGGAATTGGGAGCAACTAGAGGTGACATTCTCGCTCCCCGTCGCCAGGGGGCAGCCTGCCGGCGCGGGGGGAAGGAATGGCGTCTCCTCCGGTGCCGATGCCGCAGCCCCGCCGCCAGGGGGCGCAAGCGCCCCGCCGCCGCTCCTGCGCGGGCTCGAGCTGGCCGGAAGTCTCGCGCCTATGGGACTGGTGGTTCCCCTGTGAGCGAGGGCGCTGATTGGCGGGGCCGGGGTCGCGACCCGGAAGTGGATCGGCCATGTTGCCGGGTGACCTCGGGAGCGGCGGCGGCGGGAAGGAGGCGGTGGTGGGGCTGGTCGGGAGGTGGCGGCTATCAGGAGGGATCTGCTCTGTCTCTTCTCTTCCTCGCCGGTCCTTCCCGGTGAGTGCGGCGCGGCCTGGCCCTGCGGGGGCTCCGCGGGCCAGACCCCAGTCCGGGCCCGACCCGAGTCCGGGCCCGGCTGCTGTGAGCCTACGGTCCCCCCAGTTCCCCAACAGTAGGATCCTGCAGCGCCCCTGATCCCCGCTGCGCCGGCGACGGTCGCTGCGTCCCTCGAGGAGGGGAGCGCTAACGGGGATCCCGCACTTGTCCCCTCTTTCTCTAGGTCGCCCGTTAACGCAGCCGTCCCCCATGGCAGCGTGGTCCCGGGAGGCTGTCCTGACCCTCTACCGGGCTCTGCTGCGCCAGGGCCAGGGGCTGCGCTACACCGACCGCGATTTCTACCTGGCTTTCATCCGCCGCGAGTTCCGCAAGAACCGGGGGCTGCAACGGCTAGAGGACAAGGAAAGACAGCTGGAGAAGGGGCAGGCTTTCCTGCAGAGCAAGCTTGGCGGCCTGGTTTAGAGATTACCTGTAGACCCTTTTGGCTCTGCTTCTTTCTTGTTTCCAACATACCCCAGCCAGCCAAAAGAAATGATTGACACTCCTTGACCACCGCTGTCTTGACTTACACAGGCACACCAAGAGGGCTGTCCTGTTCTCTTTACAAATGCGTTAGGTCACAGGTATGTCATTTACAGTGATAAGGCCATGTTCTTGCTGTTGCAGTTAGCTTTGTGAAAGTGCGGGGGTTTCTGCCTAGCAGTAGTGGAGTGAGTGGACTCCTGGTTCATCAAGGCAAGTACGTTTCTGCTGAAATTGTAGCTTGGCCTCAGGAAACCTTACAGGCAGTTTAAACCACCCAAGTCAGGAAGGCTCTAAACCATTGAAACTACTGTAGAAAACAGGTCTTGAATCAGGTTGGAAGAATGTCCTGATACTCTCATGTAGGTTCACTGACGTTCATCCATGGGTATGGCAGTGGCAGTGTATCTTATGTGTGTATGTAGCCATGGAAACTCTTTAAATTAAGTACAAGACCAAGTTACACGGGAAGGCCAACAGCATCCTGGCCTGTATCAGGAATGGTGTAACCAGCAGGAGTAGGGAGGTGATGGTGCCCCTGTACTCTGCACTCATGCAACCACACTTGATTACTGGGTCCAGTGTTGGACATCACAGTATCAGAAGGACATTGAGGTGGTGGAGTGGGTCCAGAGAAGGGCAGCAAGGCTGATGAGAGAGAGGTCTGGAAAACAGGCCCTATGAGGAGTGGCTGAGGGAACTGAAGTTGTTTAGTCTAGAGAAGAGGAGGCTGAGAGGAGACTTTACTGGTCTCTACAACTACCTGAAAGGAGGTTGTAGCAGGGCTGGTGCTGGTCTCTTCTCCCAAATTACTAATGATAGGGTGTGGGGAAATGGCTTCAAGCTGTATCAGGGGAGTTTTAGATCAGACGTCAGAAGGAAATTCTTTCCTGAGAGAGTGGCACTGGAACAGGCTGCCCAGGGAAGGGACGGAGTCCCCATCTCTGGAGGTGTTTAAAAGGCGAGTAGATAGAGGCCATGGTCTAGGGGTTGAGGAGATGTTGGGATGAGGGCTGGACATGGTGATCTTGGAGGTCCTTTCAAGCCACGAGAATTCTATAAACAGGGTGACACAAAAGTACTTGTGTAAGGAAATACTAATGTGCAGGTTATATGTGACTTGTCTGAGAGTCAAACTCACTAGCCCTGAAGGCATGGATAAATGCCCAGTGAAAGCTGTTCCAAGTGGAATCATAGAAGTTACGATTCATTAGTCTTTTTGAAGTGTCTGGGTCCAACCATTGTTCAGCTATCAGGGGTGGATGCTCTGAGCCTGCCTGTCAAGGCTTGGGAAGACTCTTGAAGGGATTTGTTACAGACAAGCAGTTGACCATCTCTCCGTTGTCTTGTTTGTGAGCAAAATTACAGTCATTAGGTTGAGAATAAGAAAACTAATTGGCACTAATAAAGCCGTATGATTAACCAGCACAAATTAAGACATGAATGGTCCTATAATTTTGCACAATATGTAGGATGTTATTGCAAAATATTGCTGAAGTAAATCTTCCATTTAAAAAAGCAGGAGGTGGTTGCAAAACTAAATCTGCTTATGGAAGGTTTAGTGCATTGCTAGAAGCCCCACATCAAATCTGGGATGTTTGTGATGCTTCAGGCCATAAACAGAGCTGGAAAGGAACAAATACTGTAATTACAGAGCTTGGTTAGCACTGTTCTGGCCTGGCTGGCAATAAGCAACTCCTTGAGGCAAGATAATTAAAGAGGCAGCAGGGTTAGGTGGTCCCTTCCTATAGCTCTGTGCTAAGACCTCAAAAGCTGTGTTTGGTGGAGGACAGTGGGGTGAACCATTAGGAGAGGCTGAGGGACATGGTGGTGTTTAGACTAAAGAAGCGAAGTCTCCGAGGGCACTTTACAGCTGCCTTCCAATAGATCAAGAGAACTTACTGGTAGACTGGAGCAGGACTTTTCACAAAAGTGTCTAGTGATACGCCAAGGGAAATGGTTTAAAAATTAAGGAGATTAGGTTTAGACTTAAGCTTAGAAATAGTCTTCAGTACAAGGGTAGACATGTTGCAGCTGCCCCTATTCCTACAGGTGTTCACAGCTTGGTTGTGTGAGGCCTTGTGCAACCAAGTCCAGTTCAGAGATGTCCCTGCCCATGGTAGTGAGGTTGGAGAAGGTAATCTCCCAGCCTGAGCCAGCCTGATTTTATGCTCAGGGTTGCGCGATCAGTCTGTTTAATGCTCTTGCTCCTTCCAGGTGAGATGGCAGGCACTGGACAGCGCAAAGGGAAGAAGGATGACAATGGCATCGGTACAGCCATCGACTTCGTGCTGTCTAATGCCCGGCTTGTGCTGGGTGTGGGTGGAGCAGCTATGCTGGGCATTGCCACACTGGCTGTCAAACGGGTGAGCGTGCTGGACTGAGGGGTGGGACCCAAGCATGGGGGGCACTGGGAAGAAGGAGTGGGAATCAAAAGGAGCTGGGATGCTGGCGTGAGGCTGGGTAAAATGCATTCATTGGGCCCTTAATGATTCGGACTGTGCTTGGTGTTTTTTGTTCAGATGTATGACCGGGCAATCAGTGCTCCCAGCAGCCCCACTCGCTTGAGCCAGTCAGGAAAGAGAAGCTGGGAAGAGCCAAACTGGTTGGGTTCATCCTCACGTTTACTGACCCAGGACATGAAGACTAACCTCAGCCGCTCCCTGCAGACCCTTCCCACTGATCCATCAAGTGGAGACACAGGTAAGGAGCAGGGTAATCCTCCATCATTACAGAATCATCCAAGTCCATATATCCTGTTTCAGTTAAAAGAGCACAAGGAAGAGAAGAATCTGCCTAGCCTGGGATTTTGGTGTTTCTCCCTTTAAACCAGGCTTCTGGTAACTCCAGATTGGGAAGTCAGAAGTGGATAATAGTGATTTATTTTGCATTCTTAATTGCTCGCATGACTTCATGGTCTTAAGCTTTGTTCTCTCTCAGTCTTTTCTCTTTTAAGCTGAAGACAGTTGTCTGTGCAGTCTTTCTGGATAAAAAGCCATTCAATTCCTTTCAAGCTCTTTGTTGCCTTTCTTTTGTTTCTGTTTCCTGTCATGTCTACCATCTTCCTAATAACTTCTTGTCCTGGATCTAAAGTGAAGGTCTAGTCAAGCTGGTTGCCTGTTTAGTGTTGCTCATCACTGAGTGAATCTTCATCTGACTGTAAGAAGTGACCTGCACTCTTTATGATTGGAATAGGAAGTAATTTACAGTCTGGTTTATGTGCTTTACTTTTTGTGCCTGGTCACTTTGTGAGATTTGCACTTGATTTAAAGTAAAAATAAGCTATTAACTTGATTTTCTCTGCAAGAAAACTTGGTGACTGCAATGGATTTTCTGCTGATGAAGCATTTAATAACCAGGCATCTGTGTTAAATATGATCTAGAACATTTGATTGGAGTCACCAGAGATGAGGACTGAGGAATAAAACCACTGATGATGGCATCTTGTATTCTTGAGTTAAAAATAAATTAGAACTACAGATGGAAAAATAAGTTTTTCATGAACAGGTAATGAAGTCTGGATCCCTATGGTTTTGCAGGCTGTTTCCTTTTCATCTAAAACCTCAAATCTGTCCAGAAGTCCCCAGTGGAACAAGAGAGGTCAGGCGAGATGGGTCTCTACGCAGCTCAGTCAGACATTGTGCATGTGTTGCGTGGCCAAATGCCTGCTGCCCAACAAACGTGCAGCAGCTGGTTGCCTTACAGACAACACTGACTTGGGGGTTTCTTCTGCACCCATTGTGTCCCACAGGCCTTTCAAAGATCTCATAGATCTGTCCTTTTTCCTGAAGTCTCACTGATAACTTTTAAAACTCCTGGTGCATGTTAAGAGAAGTCCGAAAGACAGAAGTGAAACACTGACTTATTTTGTTTGGAAACCAATCAGAGTATCTGCACAGCTTGTGTGTTGTTTATTGACACAGATGGCAGCGTAAATCATTGTATTGCTGTTCTGTGCCTGAGAGCATGGCCTCTGCTCTTTGGCCAGTGGAAGTTTGAGGAGGTTTTCATTGGGGCTATGACAGCCTGAGCTCTGCTGGCCCCAGAGATCTTGTCAACTCATCATCCTGAAGTGTTGACTAGACTGCTAACAGCTATTTCATTTCTAGGTAGCTTGATCTTTTCTGATCTCACACCTGGGATTTGGTTTTGCTGATAATTTGTAGGCATCCATTATCATGTGAGAAACTTAGTGAGATGGTGATGGTTGTTCAGGAGGGTTTTATCCACTCGTCAGGCATCATGTTGAAATCTGAACTGGTAACTGCTGAATTTGTGACCAAATTGGGCTGAGGTTCTGCCCACACTTCCTTGTACACAATGTTAGCCTTATTCTGGCTGAATTCCAAATCCAGTAACATGTTTTCATCCATATCCATGCTTGTACTCATATCTTTTGAAGGATCTCGGCACCTCCTTTCTGATTAAGTAGTTGTGTGAAGCGTGCAAAATGTCTACCGAAGGCTTTTTAGGCCCAAGAGGCTGTTATGCGCTGCAGACTGTTCTCTGCTGATCTTCTCACGGTCCAAACACTGCAGACAATCAACAGTTTTCCTTCTGCCTTGCAGACTTTTTTCGACCCACAAAGCCCAAACCATCTGCCAAGAGGAGTCAAGTGGAGCTGAAAAAATCCCGCCTTCGTATGTCTCTACAAGAGAAGCTCTTTGCTTATTATCGGAGGAAGGTTGCCATCCCAGCAGACGAGCAGGCCCGGGCCAAGCAAGCAGCTGTGGATATCTGTGCCGAGCTGCGCAGCTTCTTACGTGCCAAGCTGCCGGACATGCCCCTGCGTGACATGTACCTAAGTGGCAGCCTGTACGATGATCTACAGGTAATTCTTGGGGCCACATGATGGGTCCATTATTCATACAGCTGACTAGGCAGGGGCATCTCAGGCTTTCCCAATGGCAGTGCTGGCTCAGCACAACATTCCTCTGTAATAAGGCTCCTGGTGTCACCTTTCCCACCGCAGCGCCAGTCGTGGATTCCTGTAGTACTGTTGAAACAGGCATGACTGAGCTTCTCTGGCCCTGTCTGTAAAGCATTTGCTTTTGCTGTTCTAGATCTCCAGATTATCTCAGCCAGCCCTTCTTTCCTTCCCCTGTTTCTCTCTTTAGTAGTGAGTCCTTTGCTGTTCTCCACTAGACCTCTGTTTTTAATCTGTCCCTTATACCTTACGGCACTCCCTTAGAACTCCTGGGTATTCATGTAGGTCTTGCCTACTCTCTTTCTTTACTGCATGACAGCCCTGGATTAGACAGCAGTCCCTGATGGCACTATGCCCTTGGCTGTAGTGAGTGATTCGGAGGCATACTTTTTTATTTGAGTCAGAGCTCTGGAATGGAGTGTCCAGTGAAACTTAGATCTGGGGTCTGAATAACATTGTTGAGAAGGGTCTTTAACGGCCTTTTTCCAAACAAACTGGCAGACAGGGTGAGGGCAGTACCTGGTTGTAGCATGAGATAATTAAACCATGGCAACTTAAGCTTTTTTCTAGAAACTTAGTACTCTGCCTCCTGTTTTAAATTGTCACTTGATATTGCTGTGCACTGGGCTGGTTGCATCTTGCATCCAAGGAGTGGACATAGAGCAGCAGGAGGAGGCAAAACACTTCATCTATGCAGTCTGTGTCAGGTGCTGAAGTATTTAAAGGTCTCTAAATAGCACATATGGTGTGTGCACTAGCTTGGGTTGTACCTTGGAGTTATCCCACTGACAATGAGAAATAGTCCTGAAGTCTTTTGATAACAGGAGGCTGTAAATCCCACACAGAAGGGAGAATGAGACAGCTGAATCCTTTTTCAAAGCTCCTTTGAACAGAAGGTTATCTAAATGTGGTGAATAAAGCAGAGCATGGGAGGGGAAAGCTTGTTCTTACTGACTTCTCTCTCATGAAAGGTAGTGACAGCTGATCACATCCAGCTCATTGTGCCTCTGATGCTGGAGCAGAACCTGTGGTCGTGCATCCCTGGGGAGGACACTATCATGAACATTCCTGGCTTCTACTTGGTACGTCGGGAGAACCCAGAGTACTTTCCCCGTGGGAGCAGCTACTGGGACCGCTGTGTGGTGGGAGGTTACCTTTCTCCCAAAGCTGTAGCAGACACCTTTGAGAAAGTTGTAGCTGGCTCCATCAACTGGCCAGCAATTGGATCTCTTTTGGATTATGTGATCCGCCCAGCAGCTCCCCCAGCAGATTTGACACTGGAAGTCCAGTACGATCCAGAGCGGCATCTTTTTATTGACTTTCTACCATCACTGACACTGGGTGACATCATCCTCGTGGCCAAACCCCATCGACTGGCCCAGAATGACAATTTGTGGCGACTGAGCCTGCGTCCAGCAGAAACGGCTCGCCTCCGGGCCCTGGACCAGTGTGATTCTGGCTGCCGTTGCTTGTGCCTGAAGATCTTTAAAGCGGTATGTAAGTCAAACCCAGCCCTGGGTCACCTCACTGCCAGCCAGCTCACCAACGTCATCCTGCACCTATCCCAAGAAGAGTCCGACTGGTCCCAGGACATGCTGGCTGATCGCTTCTTGCAGGCGCTGAAGGGGTTGATCCGCTACCTGGAGGCAGGTGTCCTCCCTAGTGCTCTGAACCCCAAGGTGAACTTGTTTTCTGAGCTTACCCCTGAGGAAGTGGATGAGTTAGGCTATACCCTCTACAGCTCTCTGTCTGAGCCAGAGGTCTTGCTGCAGACATAATGGGGCCTTACCTAGGGAAGTGTCAATAGGGCTTAGCCAAGGCAGACTTCGATGACTGCGAAATATGTCTCCTCCACTTCTCTGTCTCTCTCTGTCTCCTTTTGGTTCATTATTATTTCCTGCTGTGGAGTTGGTGCTCCCACTGAATTTCTTGGTGCTACTGGTCCATTTCCACCATCTCTGCCCCAACAGGTACCCATTGGCTGGGGAAAGGAGGCTGAAACTGCAGCTCTTAAGATCTTCACAGAAATTCTGCTGATATTTAAGTGTCTACCAAAAAAAATAAACCAAACTATGCACTTCTTTCTCCTGTAGTGCAGTTACTGCAGAGAGTCCTGTTTGGTCTGAAGAAGGTGGAACTGGGCTGGTAAATCCAGGGAGATGTGAATCACTGAGGCCCTTTCTGTCCCTTTTTCTTTTTTGACCCTTTGACCCAGTCATACAGGACAGACTGAGCTGTTTTGGATGGGGTTGAGTTTGTTCTGAGTATTTCTGGGTGGGTAATGATTACATTGGCAGTGTTTAGGGCTATAGAGCTTGGAATAGGAGAACATTCATGCCCAGGGCTCCTGCTCCTAAAGAGCCTTCTAATCCTTTGCAAGGTGAGTTCAGGAGTAAGGGCTGAAGGGCTTGTCCAGTGTGCTGCAACATAACATCCAGTATGGGCGATTCTCACTGAAGCTGTCTTAGGGGAGGAAGAAACCTTTGTTGTTTGGCTTTTTTCATGAGGCCAAAGGAGCAGGGCTTGCCATTCCTGCCTAGCCGGATCTGCCTGGTGTTGCTGGTGGGAATGGCCCCAGGAGTGGAGAACAGGATGACTCCTTAGATGTCTCTGGCCTAGAGGAAGAGACTGATTATGAGGGAGGGGTGGGAGCCACACAGGGGCCACATATGGGAACAAGGATTATTTTTTTCATCTAAGAGTTTATGGCTTTTCCTGGTTTATAGGGAATGGAAACAGGACTGCGTGCCAC
Source organism: Upupa epops (assembly GCA_013397515.1). Lineage (NCBI taxonomy): Eukaryota > Metazoa > Chordata > Aves > Bucerotiformes > Upupidae > Upupa > Upupa epops. The sequence continues at coordinate 50,066 of VZRI01002661.1, forward strand.
GAAGGGCTTTGTAATGAGCTCATGTAAGCTAGATTCTCACCAGCTAGTAAGTAATAGGATTGAACTGGTGTCATTAGCAAGGTTCTGCCCCATACACTGATATTAGGGGACACAGGCAAAGCTGGCATTTAGCGATGGCTTTGCCATCTGCTCTGAGTGTGTGTTTTAGTCCCCTCCCCAGCCACCTCATAACTGTGGTGATCTGTCCCCTTCCTCATTCCCATGTGCTGACTTTCCAGTGCTCCCAGTTGACAACTACTCTTGGAAAGCTGGTGAGAGCACACCTTCCCATTCTGTTTGTGTGGACCTGTTGGTAATGCTGTTCTGCTTGCTCCTGTCCTGGCTGTCATCAGACTGTTCTCCATTGGCTGCCCTCCCATCTGCTGCTGGACTGCAGTATGGGGTCTGGGGGCAGTTGTTGCACTGGTGGTGTCACCTGAACTAACCATGTAGACTGCGTGTTCTGCACTAAGCCTTCTGGCCTCTTGTCTTGAAGAAGAGGAAGGGATGGTGTCCTCCTGACTGGGACTTTGTTTCAAAAGACCAGCACCGCTATTGTTACAGGAACAGATTTGCCTTTCCCAACTTTATCACTGGTTTTCCCCCTTGCTGTCCAGCCTCCCTAGCCAACGGAGAGGGGGTACTGCAGCAGCAGAATTTGGAGGGAGCAGGAATCCTTTTACCTTCCTCTCAGGACTTCCCCACCACCACCACCTTTGACAGAGAAGTTTCAAGGTGAATTTCAGGAGTGCAACCACAGAGGGGAGTCTTTAGCCTTTGTTTTCTTTCTAGAGGGCAGTGCTCATGAGATGAGCAGGGAGGGAACGTCTTTCTTGGACAATACATCCATTTTAGCCGCTGTGTCAGATGGTGTCCCTGTACAGCGGTAACACAACACTGCATTTGAAATTATTTAATCCGTAGGGTATTTTCTAGAGTGCCAGATGCATACTCTGAAGTGTGTGTGTGTATATAAAGTCTGTACAAGGTTAACAGAAATCCCATTTGTATAATTTTGTGTTTTGTAAGTTTGGCTGCAGTCAGTGTTGAGTCAGCTGTTGATTGCTCTTCACTCTGGCTCCTAGATGTTTTCCCCTTTTCCTTTCCCTGCTCTTCACTGCCTTTCTGATGTCCGACTTCCCACCCTAAAAGCAGGCAGATGAGATGTGGAGCTAGAAGCTGTTGGGGGAAATTCCCCTTTCTTTGAATTACTTGAAGGTCAGCTAGAAATATTAAAATACCTGGGTTGTCAGAAGTTCCCAATAAGTTAATTTCTTTGTTGTGATCTCATCCACACTTGGTGCTGACTCTCTGGTATCAGGGTCTTCACACAGAACTGAGCAGCAGCGCGGTTTGGAATGATCAGAACTGCAGGTACCAAAGAAAGGTGACACATAAACAGGAGGAAGCCATTGTCTGAGCTGGGTTGAATACAGTTGTCACATACAGAATTTTTTGCCCAAATGCTTTTACTTCTTTCTGACAACCTAATGAATTAATATTTTATGGCCATTTCTTGCTGCTATTGAGCTCAATTTGTGTATCAAATGGAGACTGAAGCTGCCTTTTTGCCTTTTCTGTAGATGTTGCTCCACTTCACTTGAATCACTTCCATCATTTCTTCATTTCAAACAGTTTTGCCTTCCTCTGAGCTTGCTACAAGCCCATTCTTGGGAGGCAAATGCTCACTTCCTACAGGCAGCCACCACAGTGGGCAGTAGCTGCCATGGCAGTGGCAGTCAGGGCAAAGATTTAATGGCTCACAGGGACACTACCACTAGGAGTATTTCAAGAGCAGGGTGAAGCATAATGCACAACAGAAGCAGGGAAGAAGGAGTAGGGTAAGTATGCAGGAAACTTACACTAATGAAGTACCCAGCCTGAGGGTCAGACTTGTAGAGTCTTTCCAAGTGGCACCTTTCAGTATTAAATGCAGTACACATGCTGATGCACAGCTTGGAGAGCTGCTTTATCTTTAAGTAGGCTCCTTCCTGGTCAAAGCTGTAGCACAGAGCAGTAGATCTAAAGCTGAATGTGAAAAGGGCAGCTCCTGGCAGAGCAGCTCAGAGACAAATTGATTGTAAGAGGCCCAGAGTGTGCATTTGGTTGATTGCTGCCTGGGCTCCAAGAATGCCTTGATGTGTTCTGCTCTAGCTTAGCTCATGTGAGCTTCCCATGAGATTGTTGTCTTGTTCCACCATGGGGTGAGGACCAAGTTGCTCAGCTGTGGGGTTTCACTGCTGTTGAGCTTCACCACTGATCCTTCAAATCAGATGGATTTATTTTCCTGTGTTTGAAAGCCAGTTATGGAAACAAGAGGCAGCTTTTTGCCTCTTGTGCTGCCACCGGGGCCCTCACCCTTAGTATGTGGTTACTCACAGTAAGAAGTGAAGAGATGATGCCCCACCTCTCCCAGGCCTGGAGGCTGTGGATTTGCAGTGGGGAAAGTCAAAGTGCATGGTCTGTGACAGAGTGCGTGAAATTCTGAAATAAAATTACCTTCCACAGTAACCTGGTTGACTTTGTGTTTGTAAACAGCATCTCTTGCCTCAGTGCATCACCTTTATGCTGCACCACACTGGTGCCTGGGGACTGATGTGCCCCTTGCTGATTCACATGCTTTTTCTTTGGAGCTCTGGGCTCGCAGTGCTCTGCAGCTTGTCTTGAGAGAGCAATCAGCTTGGTTGCGCAGTGTGCTGTCTCCTGGCAGCACTCACACCAGTCACGAGATGATGCATAATTACAGCGCTTGAGCCTCCCACCCTTTCCCCAATAGCCCGCATGCCCAGGCAGGCACCCGCTCTTCGTGTGGCTCCCCACACTAAACAGGCTTCCGTGCCTCTTTCATAGGAAACTTTTCTGTGCAGACTCCCCTGTCCTTACCCAGTCACACACTGGTTTGTATGTGCCAGCCCTCTCTGCCAAATGCACCCTCCTCTCATGCAAGCATCAGCCTTGAGGCACTGAGGGGGCCTCCGTGCCAGAGGCCTGAGCCTGGTGTCTGGAAGTTCTTCACTGTAAAGCCCGGTTTTTTGTGCCCACTTGGGAAGGTGGGGCAGAAGCACTGGATGTCAAAGCATGCAGTGATGCCACTTTTGATTTATGATAAAAAGGGAGTCTACATTGGTTTTTTTCCCCCAGTAACCTTTGCCTGTGTAGTGTTTTGTTTATTCTCTGCTTTAATCTGTTCCATGATAGAAATGGATCAGATGAGATCAAGCACATTTCATGTCACATAGAGTCTTAAAGGAACAGCTGAAAGGAGCTGCTCGGTGAAATCTGGCAGGTAGTACCCTCTCAGTTAATGCCCCTGGGAAGGCTAGAGCTGGCAATACATGTTCAACATAGACGGTGGTAGCGCTTTCACATAAAAGCTGTCCCAGCATGATGAGGGAGGGAAGATCAAAAGATAGGGGTTTGTTGAAAGTTAAGAATAAATAATTGAGGGGAGTCATGATAATTATTTCAAAGCTGCAAAAGGTTGCTACAAAGAAGAATGTAAACTGCAGTCCAAGCTGAGAATACTCAGCAGCTCTTTTGTTTGTAGCCTGAGGAACAAGCTGAGGAGGAAGGTGGATTTTGGAAAAAGCAAACTGTTTTGCCAGATTTGTTATGTAACCGCAGTCCTGTCCTGGAAATGAATGTAGTTGAGCTTACATTTGACTTGTGTGTCTCTTAATTTTAAAAATAAATACAGTATGTGCTAGCCTACGTAAATTCTGTAGCTAACCTTTGCCTGGGAAGGAGGGTAACTGCACCCCAAGTTGCAGATCATGAAGCTAAAGTGCTGAATTGTATGATGGATACTCTTTTTTTTTCAAAAATTTTAAATCACCTCTGTGTTCTGACCAGGCTTGTTTTACTAGTCTGAACTTCAGAAGAGCTGCTGCTTTTAAAATTCAGTCTCATGGGGAAAAAAAAAAGAGAGGCCTCTTCTAAATTAGTTTCTTTTCCAGGTACAATAAAATCTGTTGGCCTAGTTATGAGTCAGGGGTGCCAGTGCTCACTGGAGCCGGGATGGGATCTTGATGTTTGGCTTCACTTAGAGCTGCTGCAAGAGAGCAATGGGAAATTCTCCTTCCAACAAGTGAAACCCAGTACTGGCTCCCAGTCCTAGAAGGACTGTTGCAGTCTAGACGGTTGGGGAACTATTTGAGGTATCTGGATTTTATCTTCTTTGTGCTTGTCAGGCTGAGTTAGGATCTGAGGGGCTGCAGAACATATCCTCCCCCTGCCTTTTTTTATCTTTTTTCTTTTTTTAAAAGACTCAACACCTCCTTAAAATAGCTCTCGTGCACCAAGTGTGTCCCCTACACCATGCGGGATAGCACAGTGTACAGGTTTTACTGACATCCTCAGAGAAGGACAGCATTATTCATAAGTCACAGAGCCAGAAACATGGTGGTGAGCCAGCTAATCATCTCCTCGCAGTGTGTCATCCCGTGCCATAATGGTACGGGAAAAGTGTGTGTGGGGTGGGGTGGTCAGACTGAGGGGTAAAGCAAGGAAGGTCTGAAACCATTTGGTACATGGGAAGAGTTCTTGTGATGTTATGGATAGCAGGAGTGTGGGAGAAAGGCTTTGGCTCACGGAATGTTAACTTTTCGTGATGTTAAGCTGTCCTAAGTACTCTTGAAGAAGTCCGTTCTGAACAAAATCATTTTAAACGCACTAAAAGTCAGATAGATTTTTATTTTGCTGGGCTGGCTCGATTTCCCTGGCTCCAGCGGCTAAGTAGCTTTTTGATCTATCTATTACCGCTCAGTGCTAAGCTTCTCAGGGGAAATACATATGTAGCCATTCCAATCACACTCCTCATGAAAAGCCTTCTCCAGACGAATATTGGGCAAAAGTTGCTTCCTTGAGTTTTCAGATTGGATTTTGGTTTTCTAGAGTGACATTTCCCTCAGTCAGTGCACTTCCACTCCTTCCACTGCTTCCTCACTGAGACAGTATTGTCACTGTTCCACAGAAGCACAGGGGTGACACAGTGTCCCACCAGGCATCTCACTGCAACAATCCTGATTCTATAAGACATGTCTTGCCTCATCCTACTTAGCTGGTTAGAGTGTAATCAGGAGGAAGGAAGTGATGGTGCCCCTGTACTCTGCACTCATGCAACCACACTTGGAGTACTGGGTCCAGTGTTGGACACCACAGTATCAGAAGGACATTGAGGTGGTGGAGTGGGTCCAGAGAAGGGCAGCAAGGCTGATGAGAGAGAGGTCTGGAAAACAGGCCCTATGAGGAGTGGCTGAGGGAACTGAAGTTGTTTAGTCTAGAGGAGAGGAGGCTGAGAGGAGACCTTACTGCTCTCTACAACTACCTGAAAGGAGGTTGTAGCAGGGCTGGTGCTGGTCTCTTCTCCCAAATTACTAATGATAGGATGAGGGGAAATGGCCTCAAGTTGTGTCAGGGGAGGTTTAGATCAGACATCAGAAGCAAGTTCTTTTCTGAGAGAGTGGCACTGGAACAGGTTGCCCAGGGAGGTGATGGAGTCCCCATCCCTGGATGTGTTTAAAAGGCGAGTAGATAGAGCACTTGAAGCCATGGTCTAGGGGCTGGGGAGATTTTGGGATGAGGGCTGGACTTGGTAATCCTGGAGATCCTTTCCAACCATGAGGATTCTGATTCAACGAGTCCAGACATTACTTTAAAACTTGTCATGCCTTGCTGGGCTTTTTACTGCCTTCAGAAGACAAGGAGCCTCCATTCCTGGCAGCAGTACAGCAGAGAGACGTTTCTACCTTCAAATTCTTGAATTTATTTAGCACAGAGGATGATCACAGCCTTGGACATAATAGCTACTGCACTTACACAGATCCTGTAATCTGAATTATGTTCATCTCTCCATAGCAAGATCTGCAACCTGACAAGAAGGTAAGGATTATGAGGCTGCTATGGTTGTTTATAGCAGTAGCAGCAGGCTGTCAGAAGGCTGATGTTCACTGAAGCAAAGGGAGTACAAGAGGCAGCAATCCCAAAGGCCACAGAGATGCAGCTCCCACGTGGCTTGTTAGAGAGCATGTTGGCTGGGGTCCCAGCTTCTTGGCATTCGAGTGGAGGCTGGGTTTTGCTGAGGCAAGTGCGTGATCAAGCCACAAACCTTTTCCCAAATCACTGCCTGTGGCCATGAGAGAGAGATGGTAGAAAGCATCCAGTCCAGTGCCTTGAACAATTAGTGTTACAGTTTGAAAATGATTTTTCTGGGTCTGAAAGTCCTAACCCATTACAATTAGCTACTGATGTGCATCAGATACCTTTCTCCTCTTTCTTTTTCAATGATAATTTTTTAAGTTCTTATGTAAATGAGAAAGTTAAGGAGAAGATGATGAATTTTCATCTTCAGTCCATCAGCTTGTGCTGCAGAGGAAGATGTTTGGTGTCACCATCTGAGTGGACTCCCAAGCCTTGTGGCCTGGGATAGACTTTTGAGGTCAGATCCTGCCCAGCCTAGGAGAGACCTGTATTTGTGATAAATGCTCTGCATCCAAATCAGTCTCAGTCTCACTGAGACTGTGAGACTGTGAATGGCTCTAATGTTACCTTTCTGAACAGGCCCCACATTGTCTCAGATCCAGAGGAGATGTTTGCTGTTTTGGCCTCAGCAAAGCCTCATCCTCTGAGTGCCAAAAGAGCAGACCAGCAGCACCTCCCCAACAGAGGTGGGTTGCCATGGCTGGTCCCTCCTTCCACCAGAGCTCAAACCAGCACTCTCAGCAGTCAAGCACAGAAGCCTTCTTCTGTTAAGCGAGCTGCACAAACATCACAGTGATACCAGTAAAAGGGACAGCAGACCAAGAAGCCACAGCACCTACTCAACATGATACCTTGTCCACCAAGTTGTCTTTGAGGACTATTATCTAGCTTGTCCCTGGCCTGTCCCCTTGTAGCACATCTGAGGAGACTCTACTGAGGCAACCCACAAGGCCATGTGCAAGTACAAGGGTCAGAGCAATCTGGAAGTCTTCAGTAGGAATCACTCTCCTGACATCTTTATCAAATCTCCTAACACAGAGACCTTAGGAGGGAAGACTGCAGCCATTCAGAACAAAATTCGGTGTCACAACTATGTCAACATCCGCCAGGAACTCCTCTCTCCTCTGTAAACATGTATATATGAAAACAGATCAAAGTCTGCTGGTAAATTCCAGCCACTGAGCTGCTGCTGCCTACAGAGAGTGGAGAAATACTACTGAATAAAGCCTGCAGTGTTCCTCCCCAGGGACAGGGGGGCTACAGCCTCACTGGTGGTTTATCCCCAGATGATTTTCACAGCTTCATCGAAACTCCTTCTGGAGCTGCCTGCCAGTATCACAGACAATGACATCTCACATACACACACAAGATATGCCCAGGATTCAATTTTATTCCATTAGCAGGGAGATTGTGGAGTCTCCTTCTCTGGAGACATTCAAGACCCACCTGGATGTGGTCCTATGCAACTTGGTCTGGGAGATCCTGCTGTGGCAGGGGGATTGGACTGGATGGTCTTTCAAGGTCCCTTCTGATCCCTAATAGTTCTGTGATTCTGTGACTAAGGATGTAATTCTCCCTCTGTACTCAGCACTGGTGAGGCCTCACCTTGAATACTGGGTGCAGTTCTGGGCCCCTTGCTTCAAGAAAGAGATGGGGGTGCTGGAGCAAGTCCAGAGGACAGCAACAAGGGTGGTGAAGGGAGCGGAGGGAAAGTCTTATGAGGAGAGGCTGAGGGAGCTGGGGTTGTTTAGCCTGGAGGGGAGGAGACTCAGGGAGGACCTTATCACTCTCTATAACTCCCTGAAGGGAAGTTGTAGACACCTGGGAATCGAGCTTTCCTCCCAGGCAACTAGTGATAGGATGAGAGAACAGCCTGAAGCTGTGCCGGAGGTGGTTTACGTTGGATGCTAGGAAGCACTTCCTCATGGAAAGGGTGATCAGACACCGTATTGTGTCAGATTATCCCCACCCCTGGAGACATTTAAGACTGGACGTGGCACTTAGTGCCATGGTCTAGGTGATTGTGGTGATGTTAGGTCACAGGCTGGACTCAATGATCTTAGAGGTCTTTTCCAGCCTCAATAATTGTGTGATTCCATGATTCTGTTGGCTTAAACTTATCTGGCATTTAGCAGGGTCTACCCATTCACAGTCTCTCTTCTTGGCCTTATCAAGACACTCTGAATTTATGTGAAGTTAAAAACAAAACCCTATGTGGAGCACACAGAAAACTGTCTGGTATTATCAACCTTTCTTCGTGCATTCTCCCTCATGGAACAGAGATGCTGCAATAACTTCTCCACCTGCTTCAGACAAAGCTGCAAATTTAGAAGCCAGGTTCAGGAGGGCAGCGTAATTGCCCTTGGACTGATACAGCAAGGAGTCCTCACTGATAAGTCTACAGCTCTGAGACAGTGAAAGAGAAATCCACAAAAACAGAAAGGGGCTGTTAACTCTCCCACTGGTGTCTGAGATGCTGCAGCCTCATAATCCTTACCTGCTTGTCAGGCTGCAGATCTTGCTACCTTTGCCTTGCTAAAAGAGCAAGGAATGTGCATTGCCATCCTCATCCTCCTCCTTTTGCACAGGAAGGCACGAGGCTGTGGCACTGCTGTGACTCCAGCAGATACTGAAAACATTCAGATGGATATGTTTTTGTAAACACGGAACACACACTCTGCAGCTGGGGCATCACTAACAACAGCTCTGTCAGGAACAACAGTTGCCATGTGTTTTGGTTCTTGTATTACTTGGACAACAGAAAGGCACACGTGCTAATACACAAGGAATTATTCTTAGGGGTCTTTTCCAGCCTCAGTAATTCTGTGATTCTGAAGACACTGGAATGGACTGCACAAGGCAGTGGTGGAGTTGCCATCCCTGGAGGTGTTTAAGGAAAGACTGGATGTGAGACTTAGTGCCCTGGTCTAGCTGATGTCATGGTGTCAGGTCATAGGCTGCGCTGGATGATCTTCGAGGCCTTTTCCAGCCTCAGTAATTCTGTGATTCTGTGATTGTTGTCCCCCAGGTCCTTTCATCATCATAAAACAAGGCTGGACAATGAGAAAACAAACCAAAAAAAGTAAATCCTGCTATGGTCTGAACACGAGTCAGCAGCACCACCTCCCCTTCACACATATCTTTTGCTGAAGATCATTTTCAGCCAGTTGTAGCGTTGCTCAGGAGATTCATGCTTGGGCAAGTGACACCGCACCTCCCTCTTAGCAGATTTGCACAATGTTTTCACTTGTGGCAGCTGGCCACGGCCCTGCTGACTCTGAGTAACTAAGACTCTGGAGAGCCATGTTTCGTGAGCTGTTAGCACGTGCCTGGCATGCCCACGGTTGTGCAGTAAGGAAAAGGTAGGTGGACAGGCAGGATCGTTTCCGTATCTGTCTCAAACAATCGAACTGTAAGTTACAAATGCAAATCACAGATTTAATCTTGGTGGTTTTTTTAATAATCTTCATTTCAAATGTGAGTGGTATTTACAAACAGAAGGCAGTAAGAGGAAAGGTAAGCAATGAATGCTTTATTAGAGGTTCCATTTGGTGTACTAGACCGAAGTAAATGAGGCAGAGCATATGGACAACTTACTTTCTGTTTGTATGTAATGAAAGATGGATGCTAATCATTCCCCACCTGATCTTCAATCACATATATTTGCTGTTCAATCTCGCTGTAAAATGGAATGTCTATAAAGCAATGCTTAAAGAGTTTATCATGAGGATCTGGCAGGAAAAATTCTTCAGCTACCTGTTTGTGCCACTGTGAAGACAGAAGCAAACAGAGCACAGAGGATTAGCCTGTGTCGTAGAGGTTGTGGGCAATTTCCCCTTAAAACTGTTCAAAATGTCTGGCTGCTTTGCCTCATTCCTCTGCTGTATTTCTCTCAGCATTCTGTCTTCAGGAAAAATTCCTCCTGGTTTCTGGAAATGCTTTTGCTCATTTAAGTGTGGGGTAAGGCTTCCTGTCCTTTCTGATGGAAGATTCAAAGGGCAGAGACGATCACAAGAATCCCCTTGGGGAAAAGTGCTCACACTCATGCTTCTGCAAAGCAGGCAATGCCCCCGCCTTTCCAGCCACCCCAGCAAGGCCCAGAGCCAGCCAAATGCCCAAATGCTTCTCTGGGACAGTGAGGCTCACTAGGGGCACAAAGCCACCTACCCAGTGCCACCATAAGGTAATGTGCCCTTCTGAAGCAGCATCTGACAGCTCAATCTCTCTGGCTGTGGCTTTACCAGCATCCAGGAAAGAACAAACATCTCCATCTCCATTACTTTTGCTGGTTGCCCTTCTAGACCCAGCAATGTGTGCCCCTCTCCAAACCTTACTCTCCTGATACATAAGCCCACCAGTCCCTCCCCTTCACTGACAGCTGCTGAGCGCATCCTATACAGACAGTCTCGACCACAAGAGATGTTACTATGGAAACACTGACGTCTACATCCTCCCTGTCTTTTGTGTACTTAATAACACAGCATTCTGTGTGTTTATCTCCTTTACATTTGCTGGTGGAAAAAGAAAATCTCTTTTCCTCTGCAGTGTTCACTCTAACAAAAATAAAACCTATATGTTGACCTTCCATCTTAAAGGAGGAGGGTGGTTGGAGGAGTGTTAGTTTTCCACCTCCGGGCAATGCTATTTGGCCAGCAGTGGCTTTCTGCAGTGCTGTATTTATCAGGGCAGTTCTTCACTTCCCATCAAGGTCGCTTTGACCTTTATTCTGCAGCGAGCTCTGCACCAGCAGCTCCTTTTTGCCTGCAGCTGGCCCCTCACTTCTGGGTTGGGATTCATCTTCCTTATCCCAGGAGCTCTCTCTCACAAGGGTGTACCCAGGGCAGGACAATGATTTCCACCATACTGAAGTTGGTAGTTTGTTGGCAGGAGTTCATTGACTGTGCCCACTAATTAATCCTCAAAATCTACTTTTTTGTGCTGTTAATTCAGTTTTCTTCAGAGCTGCCAGACTTCACAGTGCCTGAGCCACAAACAGATTCTATAATACTGGAAATTAATGCTTTTTATACATTTCAGAGGTAGCAGCTGGTGGCCGGTCCCCTGTTTAGAATGGACTTTTAATGGGTTGTACAAAAATTCCCCAGGAAGTGTTACTTGGGCTTAAAAAAGGGTCTTCTATCTTGGTCTAAAGTTCTGCCCACAAAGAAGAAACCTACAAAAGAAACATACAAATGCAGAGAGATTATTTATAATTGGAGATAGAAGCTCATGAAGTTATCTAACTGCAGTCCTTCAGGAAGCAGGGAAAAATACACAAATGCCTGCCTTCTGGGTACTTGATTTCACTTTTTTTGACTAGAGATTGTTAAAAAAGTGTCTGCCTGGCACTTGTAACGCAGACAAATTTCCACATGAGTTCAGACACAAAATGGAACCCAGGCAGCTAGGAAACAGGCAGATCTGGGTTAAGCTCCTCGTTGTGTATTTCATTTTTGCTTGCATGATTCTTGCTCACCCAGAGTCCTCGCAGAGAAATCTATAATTACCTTTTCAACATGAAGGATTGGGCGTGTATAGCATTTCTGTTTATTTAGTTATGATTATGGCTGTAAAATCACCCTTTTCATCTAAAGGAGGGGTTAGCAGGCACAGAAGAGGATGTGAGAGCTCTCCTTTAGCCAGCGAGGACATGGAGATGCTGCTCCCCCATCCACCCAGCCAATCACTCACTCGGCTTCTTTAAAAACTGCCTCATCCTCTAAACTTTGTGTTGAAGCAAGATCTGCCTGCTCCGTGCTGTATTTATCACGACATCTGAGAGTGCTCAATTGCTACTGCAGTGTTTCCTGGCATTGGAGGATATTTTTCTGTCTCCTCCATTTTAATTTTAACGAATCATTTCAAATTCGGTACTTGGTTATAGACAGAAAAATAAACCAAACTCTAAAAACCAAAATAACTCTCCCCCCAAAACCAAAATGGAAAGAATATTGTTTTTCATTCAGCACCTAGTGTTCAGTTTACAGATGTGGGATGACATATTCTGCTTTGTACTGCTGGTGCTAACATCAGGCTGCTAAAAGGAGAAACTAGGTCATGCCCATCCTTGCAAATTATCAGTGGTTTAGTAAGTTGCAGGCAGTTACACCTAAGCAAATTCAGGAAGGTTATGGCTTTACACAAATACTTCTGAGGCCCTAGCTGGAAACTAGCGGAGCCTTTTTGAGAAGTAGCCAAGAACAATTTGACCCGTAGGATGATGCTGTTTGAACAAGCAAGGAACCAGCACAGTTCTCAATGCTGGTGGCATGCTGTGGGGTTGGCAACATTGAAAAGCAGCTGTTTGAAGCTGTTGGTAACTCTGTCACAGTAAGGAAGCACACAGGTACCAATCCTTCCAGCTCACCAAAGCTGAACTATGTTTTCTGGCCAAGTGAAACAATGAAAGGACTGAAACCAGCACAAAACTTGACCTCGGTGTTTCCTGCTGATTGAGCTGGCTGACTGAGCCTCAGAACAGCTTGTGGCACTGTATAGCCAGGAATAAGGTGGAGGGAGAAAGCTGCTTTCTTTCCTAGCAGCAAGTTTATTTAGATCAAACATAACGTAAAACTGCACTTTAAAACCTTTCCAAGGTGACGCTGCCCTTTACAGCTGAGGTTGTCCATTAATGCTCTGAGTAAGGTCTACACAGAGAGGCAACTGTGTCAGCATGAAATGGCACAGAAAAGAGGGAGTTTTCATTCCTCAGCTGGAGAATGACCCAACTTGATTTTTGGCTCTTGCATAGGTTGAACACGCTAATTAGATTTGTGTTCTCAACAGCTGAGCAGCACAGCTCTACAGGAACCAGGTCAATGCTGCGCCATGGCTGCTGCGAGGTTGGCAGAGGTCTGAGACAGATGCCCTCACGCACATAAACCTACTCCAGAGCTGCCATAATCTCCCCAGAGCTGCATGCGCGGGGCAGGCAAGGAAGGCAACACAGCCCTGGGCTGAAGCGTTATCTGAGGGCGCAGGCCTCCATGGTGGCCCACTGCTGCCTCAGCGGAGCCACATGCCAGCACCACAGCCTGCACAGCAACCGCCAGCCCCAGACGGACCTCAGCAGTGTTCTGCACAGAGAACACGAGTCAGTGATGATTAAAAGGGGACACTCGTTCTGCTTCGAGAGGCACAAACGGGGCAATAAAGGCGCAGGGACGCAGCAACACGCGTGAGACCAGCTCTGGCTCCTCTCCCGCCACGGCCCGCCCGCCTCCCCCCCCTATCGCTCCACGGCCGCCATTTCCTCGCTCCAGGTGCTCCCTTCGCCTCCGCCGCGATCTCGTTCGGGCCTGGCCAATGAGAGCTCAGAGAGCGCGCGAGCCGCCCGTCTGTGAGCCACTGAGCACCGCCCTGCCCACGTGGCGCGCTGCGTGACGCCCCCTTGCGCGCGCCCCGGCTTTGTTGGCGATGAAACATCCGCGACGCTCCGCGCGGGAGGGGCGGGCGCGTCCTCAGCTGCTCTGGTCACGTGATGCAGCCTTCGGTTACCGCGGCAGTACATCATATAGTCCCTCTGTCGATTGCCCATCATGAAGAGGGAGACTTTTGTTGGCGGCTCATGCGTTTAACCTGTAGCAGAATGACAAGAGAGAAGCCCAGAAAGACGGGCTATAGGCCAGTGGGCGGCAGCGAGGAATAGGTGACGTCCGGCGGAAGGACACCTCACAGCCGGATCTTGTTTCGCTTTAGGCGGAACCTATATAAGTGCGGTGCGCAGGCGGTGTCACCTCATTGTGCGACTCTAGCAGAGAAGGTGTTGTTGTTGTGTTGTTGTGCGCAGTCCCTTACCGCGCCGCTCGGCCCATAGTAGCCCACCCCCTCCCCTGGCCGCCATGGCTCTCTAAGGGCGGCAGGGCCAGCGGCGGCATCGGCCAGTGCAACGGGCGCAGCAGCAGCGGCGGCGGCCTCAGCACATCCCCGGCATCTGCAACCATGGCGTGAGTATCGTGTGTGAGGGACGGGTATTTCCTCCCGTGTGTGTTTCAAGGAGCGCTTTTCTAAGTGGGTTTTAGGGGTTGGTTGGCCAGCCGTTCGTGTGCTGCTGAAGAGTAACTCCTCGTGAAAAAGTAGCTGGGTCACAAGAAGAGGTGAAGGGCATTTCCTTATGGGGCTGAATTTCCCTGAGGCGAGTCAGAAATGGGTCAGAAATGACAGGAAATACCGTTGGAGGAGTTAAGATGAATTTTAGTGTCTGCTCTTGAAAAAGACTCGCTAGCCGAAGTTGAGGATTTTACAATTCCACGAGTTTTTCGTGGGAGTAGAACCAGTAACCTCGCTACGTTCCTAGTGAGGGTTCCTTCACCTCGCGTGGAGGGGCTGTTCTGAAGCTGGAGAGAAGTGCTAACTGGAAGGGATACATAAGATGTCATGTATTTGGTATCTACCCTTGAGTAGATAGACGGGGCTGTTGATAAAAAACTGACAGCCATATGGTAGCCAAACATGTAATACCGTGGGTTTAAGTGTCCCTTGGCCATCTGGAGTGGTTTCGTAACCTTCTGGAAACCTGAAAGGCGGTGTGTGTACACTTGCTTTGGTTTGTCACTCCAACGGCCAGTCTCGCAAGGCCTCTCCTTCCAGGGAGATCCGTTGCCCTTTCACCCCTTGCCTCTCAGTACCGTGTTCTCGAGTCTCACCACGCGTATGGCGGCAGCCCGAGCCGCGCGGTGCGGGAGCCCCGGTGGAAACGTGGCAGGNCTTCAGCAAGGCTTTAAGACACATAAAGATGTTAAAGCTGTAGAGACACAGTCTGGGAAATGAAGTTGTATCGGTCTCTAGAGTATCATCGTGCTCCCTGAATTGATGATGCTTTTAAAGAGCTGCTGTAGTGCTCGAGCAAATACTAATGAATTCAAGTCTTGTTTGCAGGTTTTTCAAGGCACCACACAGCAGCACTGCTGTAGTCGACAAAAAGACCCTCTACTTGTCTACATCCTTCGACTTCAAAGCGTTAAAAACTGACGAAGATGAGCCTCTTGAACAACGAGATGCTGTTGGGGGATTCATTATCCCCCTTCAGCCAGCCGTGTTCGGTGGCTGAGGAGAGTCTGGGACTCCTAGATGACTACCTGGAGGTGGCCGAGCCCCTCAGTTCGCATGGGTTCTCCAGCGACAAGGCTAAGGCAGTCTCCTCCAATTGGCTTGCTGTGGACAGTTTAGGCAACACCATAGATAGCAGCCAGGGTAAGGTATTACTTGTTTACATGAAGTGCATCAATTACAGCATCACATGCTATGTTTGATTAACATTCCGATTAAAAAACCTAAATTGCCAGGTTTTCATAAATGTGAAGGCAACCTCAAGCATGCCTCTGGAAAGCCCCATGTATCATACTGCATGACTGCTGGTTACTGGATTGGCATATGGTAAAGAGGGACTTAAACTGTTGTCCTTTTATACCTATTAGTAGTTGCAGTATTAATAACTAAAAAGTAGACTTAAGAAGAAGCTAGCATGGCTGTGTGTTTCAAATGGCTCTGAATTATTCTGCCATTGGAGTAAGAGGGATGGAATGTAGGAACAGCTGATGTTTTTACATCGTACCCTGTGGCTAAAGAGCAGGGGCTGTTTTTCTGGTGATTGGGTTTTATTTATCATTGTTGCGAGAGGGGGAAAAATGTTAAGATTGTTTACAGAAGCTTGAGTTGCATTAGTTGCTGGTTTACTAAAATGTTGGAGTCTTCTAATTTTACAGAGGATGCCTTCTCTGGCATGGAGTGGATGGTGGAGAAGATGGATTTGAAGGAATTTGATTTTGATGCCCTGTTAGGTAATCTGGAAGCCACCGTCTCACCAGACGAGCTGATGGCCACGTTGGAAGACACGTGTGATCTCCTGTTTAACCCTCCCATCCAGGAATTTCACAACAAAGAACTCCCACTGATAACTGACCTAATCACCCCTCTCCCTGAATCTCCAATTGGAGCAGATCCGATGGCCCCATTGACCTACCTTTGGTCTTTTCCCCTCTCCCCTGAGTCTCTGACTTCCACTCCAGACCACTCATTTAGCTTAGAATTAGGTAGTGAAGTGGATGTGCTGGAAGGAGAAAGAAAGCAGGAGGGCTCTGCCTTTGTGGTAGTGATTGCCAAATCTGAGAAAGAGGAGGAGAACCATTCTGATGATAGTGGAATATGCATGAGCCCGGACTCTTACCTGGGAACACCCCAACATAGTCCTACCAATTCAGTTGGATCCCCCAATGATAACCAGTTCCCTGCAGATGCCCCCTGTGGCTCTGTGCGGTCCAAACCGTATGATCATCCTGCAGAGAAGGTGGTGTCGGCAGAGATAAAGGGAGAAAAGAAAATGGATAAGAAGTTGAAAAAGATGGAGCAGAATAAGACAGCTGCCACGCGTTACAGGCAGAAGAAAAGAGCAGAACAGGAGGCACTGTCTGGGGAGTGTAGGGAGTTGGAGCAGAAGAATCAGGCCCTGAAGGAGAAAGCAGATTCCCTTAGTAAGGAAATACAGTACTTAAAAGATCTGATTGAGGAGGTCCGCAAGGCCAAGGGCAAAAGAGCTACTAGAGTCCCCGAGTAGGGTGTAGTGGGCAGTTTTTGTGTGCATGTATATAAGCTCGCTGCTAAAGCTGTGTATTGCTGTCTAATAAATTATTTTATAGTAAACTCGCGGTTTTGCTGTGTGATGACTAACTGTAAAACCAGTGTGACTTGCACCACACCTACCTGTAAATGCAGGTGGGACAAAGCTCTGCATCTGATAAACGGACTCTCAGGGCTTGTGATGATGATTCACTGATGTTTGGTAAGCAGTGCCCATGCCCTCACACGGGGAGGTGGGAGGCCAAGCTATGCAGCCCAGGTGTTCTCACTGGGGAAGGTGTAGCTGGGTTTATGGAATTGCGGAATGTTCCAGGTGGTACATGAGGATAGTGAAGGGGGAGTGTGCTGGAGGTGACAGAAGGTCCAGGATGGGGAGTGTGAAGGGATTCAGCTGTGAGGGTGGGGTTAAGGAATGGGTAGCTCACTAGGCTAGTCTAGAGCAACTATGTGGTGGTGAGCGGGTACTTGAGTTTCTTATCTCTGTTAAGAGTTCCCAAATGTCTGAACTATGAGTGGGAGGGGTGTTTCTTGGCCTTAGATGGTGGGGTTGGAACTCCCCTCGCTGTTTAGCCTGGAGGGCTTCAGACAGCACTGAAGAGCCAGATTTTTAAAGCTAATGTCAGTTTGCGTCTTCCGGGTTTGCAGCTGCCTCTTGTCTGTAAAGTTGGGTCAGCAAGAGCAGCTTGGGGGTGTTGGGGGTGGGGGCTGTTGTGCAAGCCTGGCTGGTGGGGTTTATATTTCTCAGCAGGGCTGTGTGGTAGGTGAGTAAATGCTACGGTGCTGGAGAACAGCAAGCAAAGAGATGCAACGGGATAAAAACAAACCACCCTGCTGTGCCGGTGTGTGTCTTACCTGCTGCAGAGAACTGAAAACACAGATGAGCCGGTGTAGCAGAGTGGTTTCTGCCAGTAGGCATCAGTTAGTACCCTGCTGTTAGTGGAAAGTTTATAGTTCAGCCACTCAAATTTTCCAGCAAGGGGTTTTTTCTTGCGGTGCTTCTAGTTCTGGGAGGTTCTGAACATGAGTGGAGTTCCACATGCAGCCAGCTCATACACAGCTTCAGGAGTTAGGATGGGCCACTTCCAGTAATTCTGTGTGCGTGTGGTGGTTTGCTTAGCTCTGGCACCCACGTTTAGCTGCACCTAATCCCTGCTTGGATTGCTGGATTCATCTTTGGCATGTGGACATGCACATCCTTCTGTGAGGAGTTAAGATCCTTCTCACTTGCTCTGACATGACCCACTAAGCTGCCCAGCTCAGGCACTTGCACGTCCAAACGTGGCTGGCCTGCACACGCACAGCTGATGCTTCAGGACCGGCCTCAGCCAGCACTGGAGTTGGAGGGAAAAGGTTCCTGGTGGTGTTAGGGAATGGTTTGTCCAGCTGCTGCCTCATGGGGGTCCTTGCTCCTGACACTTAAGTGCCTTATGTGTTGAGGTTTAGGCTGCAGTCTACCAGCTCTGTTGCCCAAGCCAGAAGCTGCTGTGTGACATGGGATAGCAGCCATGTGCTTTGGGTCCTGCTGCACAAAGCTCCTACACCAGGGGTATGAAGGAGGTAACTGCTGGCTGCAGGCAGCTGCTTGTTGGCAAGGAGGGCTGGACAGGCCAGGCCCTCAGGGGTGACTTGACCTGTCTGTGCTGGTGCATAGGTGACAGGGGTGATGTGGGTGCTATTTAAATAACAGCAAAAATACTCCCTGTCAGGAGTAAGGACTATGCCAGATTGAAAGTGGTGTGCATAACTAAGACCTTCACCTTGGGTTTCGTGAGACAGCAAAGTCCCTGTTTGAATACTCTTGACTTTGACTCCTTACCTTCATAGTAGTATCTGCCTCATCTCACCTCCTGGGCAAGTGCCTGGCTACTATGCCATACAAATATGGAATAGACTGCACATTGAGGTCTTTCTAACAGCTGCTTTGCTCCCCAGAGCTCATTGGAAACTGCTTGAATGGTCTGGTTTGGGAAGTAGAGCAACTTAATAGGTTTCCTACAGATGAGCTGGGGGATGGAGATAATTAGAGGCAGGAAAGCTCAATGAGCAGGACAGGCTTTCCCTTTGATGGGTCCAATCTACACCTGAGGTGACAGTAGGATTGGTCTCAGCTGAGCCCCAGAAAACATGGTAACTGGCATGAATGTATGAGCAACTGCTTTCTCTGTGCAGGGTAAAACCATACCCTTCTCCCCAAACTGATCTCCCTTTCCAGCCACAGGGCAAACACTGTTCCCCTTAGAGCCACAACAACTTCTGTTCAAACCAGGTGGCAGCCCAGGCTGTGGGAGCAGCTGGGCCACTTAGCAGCCCTCACTCAGCTCACCCAAACCCTGGAAAGATTTGCAGCACATTTATCCTCCACCCCACGGCACTGCTGTCTGTGAGCAACCCCTCATTAATACAACTTCTCTTGAGTCCATGCTCTGCAGGCAGATGAGGCAGTGGCTGTGCTGGCCAGTAAATACAGGAGTCTGGTTTCTGCAGGCCCCTAGAGAGCGCGGAGCTCCCATTTACCAAATTACACTCACTCCAGGGAAGGAAGATCAGAGCTGCGAAAGGAGATGAGGAATGTGTGCCACACCCATGCTGCTTTGCTCCGTGCCCTGTATCCACACGCGTGTTTTATAGGACTCCTCACAGGGGATCCAGAAATCTGCCTTTAAAGACTGGTTGGCATCGTTACTGTTGCTGAGGCTTCGAGCTGGCAGATTTGCAGAGGCAGCCAACCAACATGGCAGCGTTATGCAATGCCTGCTGAAATGACGGCGTGTTTCCATACTTAGTAACTTCGTTAAGATTTTAGAGAGGCTAGAGATTAGGGATGATGCTTCCTCTGCTTTGTTCATTTAGACTTCCCCTTCAGGCTTCTGCTAGGCACAGCTAGCATTGTGCCACTTGCTGCAGCCCAACAGCTTGCCCAGCCTGCTGCAATACTGAGGACACCATCATGTTACAACCCCCCAGCCCATGGGAGAGAGCTTGAGAGCCTCCTGCTCGGTGACTGATTTTACATTTCACAAACTGCAGGGGCGGTCTTCTTTTTTTCTCCCAGCCTGTCAGAACAAATAGGCTTCCATCGAATCCTCGTGGCTTGGATACAGGGTGATGCTATGCCCAGAAATAGGTTTTTGGTGCATGAACCGCAGGCTTTACTTACTGCTGGAACATTTCCAGCTTTCCAGTTCAGTTTGGAAGCAGCAGAATGCCCCTCTCCAACACACGGCATATAAAAGTAATTTCAATCTGAAGCTGGCATGGCTGCTGGGATTTCTGTCTTGGTTATTTTTCCTCTGAATTCAGGGCAGTGAAGTGTTCTTCACACGCACAGTGTGCCCATCCCTTTGTGCTTTTATATTTGGTGGTAAGCAGGATTCCAATATTCCCATACACAACTGAACAACCCCCAGCAGTTCACTGCTTGCAATGCTGCTCTGGCAGTACCCACCCCTTCTCCCAAGTCTCTTTCTGCTGGTATCACAGTATTGATAGCTATCTTCCTCTTTGCCCTGCTGTTAGACCAGGTGCTCACACTGCCCTCTGCAAACAGAGGAAACCATCACTGCTGATGCCTTCTTTCCATGGCTGCGCAGAGAACTAGACGCACCTTGCAGATCGCTTACAAAAATAACCCCTCAGCTGCAGCTCTGGAGAATGAAGAAAGAATGACGATACAATCTTTCACACAGCTTTTGTCCTGGCAGAAAGCCCAGGAATAACTGCAAGGACAGGCTGTCCTTTGGGAGACCAGTGCTGCTCCCCCAGTGCTGTGGAGGAGTAGAAAGAAAATGGGGGTTATTCTGATGGAAACGATTTCACACGGTGGTAGTTTGGTGAGCAGCCCCCCTCTTCCCCACCCTCAAAGCCATGTTGTCTCCTGAGAGAAGTCATGTGTCTCTTGAAAAAAAAGAACATTCCTTGTCTTACCCGCATTTCCCACAGCCTCGTTAAGTATTGCCTCATCTTTTTTTTGCCTCATCTTTTTTTTTAGGTATGGCTTCAGCTTCTGTTCTTTGCGGATCAGATACTTTCTTGTTTTGGATGTCCTTTGCTTTCTCAGCATGCACTGTGGTGTAGCCACTCTTCTCCTCTTACTGAACCTGTTTCTAAATTGTTTGGGGTGGGAAATCTAGACATCTTTAGCCAGCATAACACTGGGTTTCTTTATCTTTCCATAGGCTTAGCCCTTCAGAAACAGCAGGATCTGTATTGTCTTCCCTATAGGCATCATTTCCATCTTACATACTAGATTTTCTTAATATCATAGAATAGTCTGGGTGGGAAGAGACCTTAAACTTCATCTAATTCCAGCCCCCTGCCATGGGCAGGGACATCTCACACCAAATCAGGTTGCCCAGCCCACCACTTTAAGGCCTTCCCTGGCATTAAAGACTTCCAGGGAAGGGGCATCCACAGCTTCTCTGGGCAACCTGTTCCAGTACCTCAGCACCCTCACAGTGAGGAATTACTTTTTAAGATCCAATCTAAATCTGCCGTCTTTTAGTTTGAAACCATCACCTTTGCCCTATCACTAGGTGCCCTTATAAGAAGTCCCTCTCAATCTACCTCCTGCTATATTCCCAGGCCTGCTGTGTAGTCTAGAAAATCTACTCCTGTTACACTTCATTTCCAGTTCCAAACCAGCCATTGGGTCTTGACATGAGCATCCCTTCATGGGCCAGAAAAGCTCATCTTTCCTGACTCTCCCACTGAAATGCTTTAGGCCCACAAGTTGGATCTTGTGAATTAATAGAGGAGTTCAGTCCCCTGATGTAGGTGATACTAGTCTGGCTGCTCAGGTATCCTCAGCATGCTGTCCTTGCGTTATTTTCAGCACACTCATGCAGTGTCACAAGCCACCAAATGAAGCTCGCTTTACCCACAAGCTCCCATTTCCCCTTTACATGTGTGCATGTTCTCCAAGTAGTGGCTAGCTGCCTCTCGTTTCTCATTCAGCTGCTCTTTTCTCTCTTCCAGATATACACACCCTTTTAAAAATTGGCAGTGAGCAAGTTCCAAGCACAGCAGACACGTCAGTTTATAGAAGGCAGAGAGTCTCCTAGTTCTGTAACATCTCTGCGTCTCCATTGCAGCGTGTGGGCAGATGGAGAAGGAGCCTTAGTTTTTGATTCCCATTACAGAAGACAGATTATCTTGCCAGCACTCAAATGGCAGCTCAGGACAGACCAGCTTGGCTAACTGACTGGTTAGCCCTGCCCACAGCTAATTCTTTCAGAAAAAGAAAGCTGTGTGTAACTGTGGACAGCTGTAGAGCAACCTGCATGCTTTTTATTTCCCCACCCCCGCTGGTTAGTGGTTGGTACTGATAATCCTATTTGATGTAATGGACAGATACACAGACCTTTAATCCGTCTCAAACCTACTAACCCTTCATCCTGCTTTGGCTGGAGTTCCATGCTTGGGGCTGTGGGCAGGCGTTAGGCAGTCTGCAGTTTATCTTCTCTTACACTCCTCATTTTCAGTTGAATTACTGGGTCTTCTTTGGTAAAAGCAAGACACTGCCCTTTGCTGTAACTTCTCTGTGTTATTCAGGGTGCTGCTACTGTGCACCTTCTACACCATAAGCAGTCCCTTCCCCAAGGGGTTCAGGAACCTTTCAGTGCTGTAGGCGCTGAATCTGTGTATCAGCAAGACCAAAATGCAAATCAGTCATGAAAAAGAAACCAGAGATTGAGATTCCTGAAGTTTTTAAAATACACCTTGTCCCAACCTGGTTT
Organism: Upupa epops; assembly: GCA_013397515.1. Taxonomy (NCBI): domain Eukaryota; kingdom Metazoa; phylum Chordata; class Aves; order Bucerotiformes; family Upupidae; genus Upupa; species Upupa epops. The sequence continues at coordinate 72,355 of VZRI01002661.1, forward strand.
CCCTCCACAGCTCTTTCATAATTTTCAGTCTTGTTTGCCCAAGCAAGTTCTGCAGGCTGGTCATTAGTAGCCAGGTTCGTTACTGCTCTGTCATTTTAGGGGCAAGAAGTGCCCCCATCTCCTGCTGCACATACAATGCTGATAGATGTTGTTGCTTTCTACAATAAAGAAGTAAGGACCTACTGATACAACAGAGGCTGTGTCGGCTCACATTAGTTTCTACACATCAGATTTTCCTGTGTGCTTTCATTCACGTAACAGAGGGAGCAACAGGCCATTAACCGGCTTGATGAATCTTACTCACAATGAACTAGCTCAATACTGAGCATCTGGGAACTATTCTGCCTCCTCTGAACTGCTTCCCTGGGAAGGCTCTACCACATTAATAACACTTCAGAGCTTTTATTTGCATTTATATGAAAGCTGCTGCTGCTACCTCCCATCCCCACTCCCTGCTGCTTGTGGGTGGAGATGCACTTTAACCATCTCCCTCCTTCTTCCCTAGTTCAACTACTTCTATTTTTTGCTGCAGGATGCTCAGCTGGTGTCGCAGAGCTGGGAAGGCAGCCAGCAGCCTTGTGAGCTCAGTCAGCATGGCCACAGCAGTGGGATGCCTCCCTATACTGCCATGAGGGAGAGGAATGTTGTCTGGCAGCTCTGAGGGTTGTAGGCTGCAACGTGGGAGCTGGTAGTTGGAGGTCAACTAGGAAAAGGAGCCGAGGCAGCTGCTCCTTCCCTCTTTAATCTTACTTGGGAGAGAAGAGTCTGCCTGCAAAGAACAAAGAGATGGCTAGCATGGGTTGCTGTAAGATAGCCAGGTCCTAGGGTCTCAGCATAGCCAAGTTGCTGGCTACATAACTAGACTGCTGGGAGCATGAGAAGATGCTTAGCTTTAGCGTAATGCCAAGCACATGCAACAGACTGGTACCTACTTTCTCCTCTAGCTTAAAGACATTCCCTTTGGGCCACCTCCTTTCCTTACCCATCTAGTGTGCAGGTAGCACTATTCTTTCATAGGAGCTCCTGCCCTGCTAGAGGGAAAAAATCAAGGCCAGAGCATGTCAGATCTTTGTCCTTGCAAAAGATGGTTGATCTAGAGGTACCCATTCACTTTCTTTCATCTCACAAGTTCATTTAAGGATATTGTTGGCTGTAGAAGCAAGTTTGATTTCAGTTAGTCAGTAGTTTCACTCTCTTCAGCGATACAAAACCTCATTGCACAGAGCCACCAGAAGCATGCTGATTACTTGTGTTCACCCCAAGAGTCTCTCCAGCCCCTAATGAGAGTTGCCATCCAACTGTAAAACTCCATGGGGAAAACTGCTCTGGGTGTGACTTGAAAGTCCCTCATTAACTCTGAAAGAAGAGCTCTCCTGTTTGCTTACATCTGCCAGCAAGCAAGCAAGCAAGGAGAGTGAACAGTACTAACCTAGAGCTCCTTTGTGGAGAAACAAAGGATGACTTTGCAGGAGGACTGGAGAGTGAACTGGATGAACTGGTAGTCAATGTGCAGGGAGTGACCCAAAGGACCTCTACAAGGTCAAAGTAACTGCCAAATACTGAAGATGAAGGCTTGAAACAACACCCCAGAAGTTGTTCTCTTTCAAAACTCAGGTGGTGGCACAGTCAGCATGTTCACGCTGTTCATCTTCTCCATGACAGCTCCACACAAGAGCTGCACGTGTCAGACCAGCTCACACAAAGTACAGAAGCTGTCAGGAGACATGCTGCATCGCATTTTGCTCGAACACTTTTTCAAACAGCAGTGTTTCCCTTAAGAAACATGCAGTGTTTTGGTGGTTTTTTGTTTTTAACACATTTTCTTAACTGTAGGAGCAAGAACAAACAGAAAAAGGGAACTGGTCTTTGAGCTGTTCTCTATTTACTGCTTTTGGCTGCAGATTGTTAAAGTTGATCCTATTATGAGAAATCCCCTCCCACATGCTATTACACTATTTCCAGCACACACATGCTTCAGGATGTTCACTATTTCCCCTGTCTGGGCCTCATACATTTGGGTGACCTTCCCCCCCCCCCATGCAGACAAAAGGGAAAGAACACAACAGAGGAGACAGAAACACCAAGAGATCAGCACCAGGAATTATAATCAGAGGACTGGGAAAAGGTAACAGATTCCTGCCAGTGCTAACATCTAAGCAGCTGCTGCTCAGATCAGCCAGGCCCCATGCAATCAACTCTGGAGTCTAACCAAATCCTTCTTGCCGTGTTTTATCCCCCAAAGGGAACACGTCGTCTTAAAGAAGGGGCAGGAAAGGGCCACGGCTGCAGGAGGCTAACAATGGCTTAATAAGGAAGTGTCTAAAACAACACTCCCACCTACTGGGCGCCTTCTATCTGTTGCAGCCAGAATTTTTGCAGTATTCTCACAGAAAAAACTTCCAACCAGCACCACGACCTGTGGCTCATTAGTTTTTACCTTCATGCCAAGCCTAACAACCAGGTCACAACCCCTCCTGGCTATAGGAAGTAGCAATGTCCTCCTAGCATAGCTGAACCTCAGTGGAGCTCTGATGCAAGCATCCAAAGGACAACTTTCTCCTTCTAGGAGCTCTTGGAAAGAGGAGACAGTGAGTACGCAAATCTGTGTCATCTTCCTTCCAACCTGCAGTCTTTGAAGGCTTGAACATGTTATAGAAAAGATTAAATACATGTGTCAACGTGAATCAGAGAGGCCAATCACACAACTGAGTCATCCTAAAGAGAAGGATGCTTGGATCATAACACTGAGACGATTTGTCTCAGTCACAGCCTGTCATAATAGTCACTATTACAAAGGCAAAGAGGCAGCGTCTGCAGCAATTATTTAATCAAATGACACACACCAAGATTTTCCAATGACTGAGAAACCTGTAATAAAGAACAGCTGCAGGGAGGCTCAGGTTTAAGAGTCTTTCCAAGCTTCCTTCCCTTCTGATGAAGATTTCTCCATTCAGATAGTGTCTTTTAAACGCTCCCTGCCAAATCACACGTTTAGCAGGAGCCTTATACATCCTGAAGAAGGGGAACAAGATTAGTATTTGGCTTGGTCCACCCTCCTTACATGGAGAATGCAACACATGTTGGCTTGAGGGAGAGTTATAACGACAACACATCTCAGAGCCAAAAGAATGTCTGTGGCTCTAGATGGCCATTATAAGCTCTGCACAGATGTAAAGCTGCTGTACAAGAGTGACATTAAAGTACTTGCTGACAGAGACACATCCGAGCTCCCATTTCCAATATGTTGAGGAACTGTCTAGTTCTGTGCTGAACGCTCAGCTGTAGAAACAACTGGAGCTGAAAGAATCCAGTCACATTGTTCATGGTCTCCCAAAATATTCTCTTTCAAATTTACGGAAGTCTTCTTCAGTGAAGACAGTGCCCTCGGGCTTCTTCTTTACTGCCTTCTTTGGTGGTTGATCTTTGGCTTTCCTGCCTCTGTTCTGCACGAGAATCTTCAGACAATAAAAAAGAAAATACAAGTGTCACTGTTATTGAGACCAAACCACAAAATGGTTATTTTCAAGCTTGTCTGCAGCATTGCTGATGCTCTACTAGTACCCTGTTATATTCTGGAATGCCTCCTAATAAAACTGAGGCAATCACCAAAGTCAACTCAAGCAGGTCATTGAGACAACACCAAATACCAACTCAGTATTTGGAATGAAATAGGCAAACTACTCTCTGTAACTCTCAAAGAGATAGAAGCACTGATTTCAGTGCAGACCTTTCTGAAACAGTTACTTCCTTTTTATCCTGTTGTCCCCCTGAGGCAACCTGAAAATCCAACAAGTTGATATAATTTCCTGAACACTTTCTAATACACTGTCCCCTCTTTTGCACAATCTCCAGTCTAAGAAACCCTGGCCTAAGCCACTTACACAAGCCAGCAGCACATCTGGTTCCTTGCTAAATAGCCTTCAGCTACAGAGAATGCCAACTTGACTGACAGTAAGGACAAGGCCTGAACCAGGGTTTCTTTGCCAGCTGAAGCTGTGAAATCTCTTTGGTAATTAAGGAAAGTCAACAGTCGTCAGTGCATTTGAACAAGTATTAAAGAATGTCATAGGGGGCAGTGTATCAACAAAAAATTTAAAGCTTAGCAAGTTATTTTGCCAGAGCACACAGAAGTTCCTCAAGGCATTTGTAGACAGAAACTTAACTTGACTCTTTTCTACATGATCTAAGCTGCAAGATCTGGGGATGATTTTTATTCAGCTATGTTTCTCCGTAGAAACAGATGCCCAGAGAAAGAAGCAATAGTCTTACTTGTTCTGTGGTGGCTTTGTCGGCAATAAATCGTCCCTTCAGCATGTACTGCAGGTTTTCTCTCAAGTGATTCACGGCCTTCTTTTTATGATACTCCTCTAAATCAAAGCAGAGTGAGAAAAAGCACATAAGTTGTTCATCCAGACATCAAGCAAGGAGAGACACGAGAGGAACAGCAAGGTCCCAGGAGAAAGAAGCACAGTGACAGCACAGGAACTGGGATGTGCAAAGGACACAAAGGCATTCAGTAGGACAGTAACAGATAGATACAGGTGCCCAATAGGGTAGCTGCAGGACACCAGAAGGGGACTCAGTGTGAGTGCTGTGAAGGGTGGCAGAGCTGCTTTCCTCTCCCCACGGAGATGAACCAGTGTTATCCCAAAAACAAGGTTCTTTCACCAGGTATGCCAACAGCCAATTCACACCCTGAGCAGAGGGACTCCTTTACTGCCAGTTTATGCAGAGCTAGGAGCTAAGTGGTCACCCACAAAGTTAGCTGCCCTGAAGAGTAAAATCAGTCACCATTTACACAGTCAAATTAAAATAAAATAATGAATATATTAATTATCCATCCAGTTTCTATTGGTAACCACAAATTTAGTCCTAAAGCTAACTGGCTTCAAATTAAAGTAGCAATGTATCTACTTCCTACTGCATATGCTCAGGAGATAGGGGCTTCACCCGGATCAGGGCCTATTTAAGCTGTGTAACTCTTAGTATTAATATGAGGGCATGATGAGAATAGGTCGACTAGGGGACACACAGACCTTGAGTTACCTCGGTAACAGCATCTTGATTAACATAGCCTTTGAGCTTAAACTGCCAGGATAGCCTGGCTCGTAGGAGGCCAACAACTCCTTCTGATTAGGTAGGATTTGAGCGGCCCAGCTCAGCCGTCAACCCTCGTCAACCCTAACATGTCACTTTAGATTACAAAATCCGCCCTTTAACAACGGGAATTCACCTATCGCCGACTTCACGACTCTGCCTTTAATCGTGGTCTTGTTCCTGCCAGTCTCCATCCGCCTCTTTCTCCGCCTTGCAGTTCCCGCCGCCCCGGGGCTGTCCCGCTGCCGCTGGAGCCTCGACGGGGCCTCACGCCGGCCTGAAACGGGAGGGGGTACGGGCTTAGTCCCGCCGTGCGCCAGGAACCTCAGACACTCTAAGCCTTCGCCCAGCCCAGTCCCCGCAGACTCACCCGGCGCTTCCAGCAGCTCCAGACCCCGGCGCAACAGCGAAGCCGACATGAGCACAGACCCAGTTCCGCCAGCCTCCCACAGTCAACTTCCGCCTCGCACCCGCACTTCCGCCCGCGCGGGACGCAACCTGCGGCGGGTGGTGGAGGCGGAGGGCCGGGCGCCATGTTGTCCTGCAGTGTTGAGTGCGTTGGGCTGTCCTCAGAGCTCGCCGGAGCTCACTTCGGCTTGCACGGGCTGCTGCTGGAGAGCCCTCCTTATCGTCCTTCTCTCTGGCCTCTGTTGCGTCTGATCCGGCAGCTGGCTCGTATTCCCTCTGTCTTACTCTTCAGGAGCCGCTGGTTTGGGGCGAGACCTTTACAGAACCCCCCCATCATAGTGATAAGAACAGGCCAGGAGGAAAGGGGGTAGTGGCAGCGCTGTCGTGTTGTGTCTCGGTGAGGCACCAAAGTCTGGATTTGACTCTGTGCTGGACTCTCAAGTGCATTTATGGACTCTTTACTGTAAATCACATATATTAGTATTAACCGCAGTCTATAAAGCTCTCCATTTTCACTCCATGTGAATAGCTGCAAAATCTAGCCATCATCTGAATGAAGCTTACTCAATTACAGCCAGTGCTGGCAGTAACAAGCTGCGCCAGAGAAAATGGGAGAGAGGTTTATTGCCCCTCAGACGCAGGGAGAAAGTGGTATCAGCAGTTCTCCTAGTTTTTCACAGTAATACTCTCCAGACTGGAGGGTAACAGCTAAATCTCGGTTCAGTAAAAGACACTCATTCTCTGGAAACTGTTCTCCAGCCTTTGCAGATGTCACCTCAATACCTGCTCAGAATCTCTCTGGATGGATCCTGGCATTCTGTGTCCATGTCTGCTGCTGTAATGGTACTAATACATTTTTCTGAACTGAACCTGCTTGGTACTTACTCCTGGCTTCAGGGCTGGACGTGTTAACTGTTTACGGCCTGTTCTGTGTGTCACTTCTCTTAATTTTCCTCTTACAGTAATTTGAAAGGTTTTTTGATTGATTTGGAGGGACAGTGTGCAGAACACTTCTCCATTTACTTGTTTTGTGTTAATAGCTAGTGGAAGGTAGATCTTGCTCAGCTCTTAGTTCCCCAATGGTTTTGTCTCTCTAGTCCTCTGAAAGCTGAGAAAGTTATTAGGAGTTTATTGTTGTTTCGCAATAGAAAAGCTGAAAAAGCAATGAGTTAAAAGCCTGTTGCTGAAATTGAAGAGAATGTGAGAGTGCGTTCTACCTGGCAAAGGATTTGTTACTGCCTGTATACTCAGATTACCTTCATCTTGTTCAGATTGAGATAAATGAAAACTGCCAGAGATCTTAACACATAGAAAGCATTTCCAAAAATACCTCATCAGTCAAATCCTCTCTTTTAGTTCCCTAAAACATCATTTGCAGGTTAGTTGTAAGCTGTGATCAGACACTGCCTGGGGAGGTGGTAAAGTCTCCATCCCTGGAGGTGTTTAAGGACAGACAGTCTGGATGTAGCACTTGGTGCCATGGTTTGGCTGATGTAGTGATACTAGGTCATAGACTGGACTTGATCTTGGAGGTCTCTTCCAGCCTTAGTGATTATGTGATTCTCTGAATAGTTACTATTGCGTATTATATTCAAGACAGCTTATTCTGCTGGTTAAACACAGCATTTGCATAATTTAACTTTATTAGAAACACCTAAGACGTTGTACATGCTTAGTGTCAGAAGGGTGTAACCCCATAAATGCCTTACGAGGCACCTCATGCAAAAACATCTCCATTAGCAACACTGCAAAACACATTTAACAAATGAGTGTGGTAGAAGCAGCACTGTTGATCAAAAAGAAATGCCCTTTTCTACATGAAAAATAATTATCAATACTGTAATTTATGTAGATATCTTAGAAAATCTGACTCCCTTCTTATTAAAAACCTTCAGTAGCAAGAAACTGTAATACAGGCAACAACTCCTTTGACCAGCAAGGTCGAGTGCAGACTTGCTATGATTTTAGTCAGCAGTTACCTGCAGAATAATGAGCCCACAGGGGTCACTTTGCTGAAGAGGGAAGGCAAGGCACTTACCATAACTGCATTCACAGTCTCCTGCTTCAGAGTCTGGTCAGGCTTTTGGAGCTAGTTAGTGCACCCAGAGTTAAGTGGATGCACTCTTTGAGGTGTGCTGCGTTCCCCAGGTTTGGATCTGTTGCCAAAGATCATGGTCCAACATGAGCCTTGGATTTTTCAACACTTAGTGAAACCCATGTAAGTGTTATTAATACATTCTGTTTCTTCAACATTTTGTAACAGGATCTGGCAGCTTTCCTGGGGGCATGGCTATGGATGTTTCGTCCATGTTCTGGCTTCAGCTCTGCTCAGTCTTGCAAGACAGGGTGATAACAGTGTCACTTGTGTCCCTGTCTGGGTACCTTTGGTGCACCTAATACCTGTCATGCTCCTGCAGGCACAAGTGCAGAGTCTTACCTTCCTCTTTAATGGAGAGGGAAAGTCATATGAGGGGAGGCTAGGGGAGCTGGGGTTTTTTAGCTTGGAGGAAAATCAGGGGGGACCTTATCACTCTCTACAACTACCTGAAGCAAAGTCGCAGTCAGATGTGGTGAGCTCTTCTCCCAGACAACTAGTGATAGGAAGAGAGAGCAGAGCCTGAAGCTATGCCAGGGGAAGTTTAGGTTGGATGTTAGGAAGCCCTTCCTCATGGAAAGGGTGGTTAGAGATTGGAATGAAGTCCCCATCCCTGGAGGTGTTAGAATGGATAGAATGGATGTGGCACTTAGTACCCTGGTCTAGCTGATGTGGTGGTTTCAGGTCATAGGCTGGCTGGATAAGCTCAGAGGTCTTTTCCAGCCTCAATAATTCTGTGATTCTTGGAGAATTACACTTACCTTTTTTTCCCTGAAGTGTGAAACAGGATCAGCTTATTAATTTCTATCAGGAAAGTATAAACATCTCTTAAAATGAACTGGATTTTGCCTGTGCATTATTTGTTACGTTCAATCTGTAGAATTTAGGGGTTTGGATCACACCGTATCTTCCCCTACAGGACAAAAACCATAAAATGTCCTCAGTTGACCTTAGATTAAGTCAACGTGATAAATATACTTTATGCTGAGGACAACATTTTGTATATTTTTCTTTTTGCAGGAGCTTCCATGGCTTAATCACTGTCACAGTGATATGCTCCTCATTTCAGCTTGATATATAAATTTAACTATCATTTCCTTTTGTCTTATCGAAAGCAGCTTAGCAGATCTTACAAATAGCTTTTTCCAGGCTGGTATGCACTGTTAAAAATTTAATGTTAGAGGACTTTGTGCCCATGGCAGTTAATAAATAAATAAATCCACCAGTATTCCACAGTACCTCTTTCAAGGCCTCTGCTCAAATTAAAATTTCACCCAAAAAAAACTTTACCATTTTGAAATCCCATAAAAGTCAGCGCAGTTAGCTCTTTGAAGTGCTTTGGGGACAGCACCAATGTCAAACGGTGCTTGTTTAAATGTGTAACATCCAAATAAATTGCAGTCTTAGAGCCTGAATAAGCTGACTATGGATAGCAAAAACCACAGGCGCTGCATTTCAGATCGAAAATGTCTTTGTTTCTGAGAGTTAAACTCTATTCGAAAGCTTTCTGACGCTAATGTTCATGTTTTACAGCTTTCCTTAAATCTCATGCCTCAGTGGGAATCCATAAGCTAGCTGGCTTTTAAATTACAAATAGTCCAGTGTACAGAGCAGTTTCAGTTCTGAGTAACTTTCATATGTGGATATTATTAGTTCACTTTCTGCTTGGTTTGTTACGGCATTGAAGAATGGAAATTTCCATTGTTCATCTTGGAATTATTATTCTCCTTCTCTCTCTTAAACTAAGCATTGCAAGATGTCCGAGGTTCTTGCACGTTTGGCCTGTTCCACCTTATTGTTCTGTACTGCATGCAAACAAAGATGTTACTGATATTCATGGTTAATCATGTTGCTGTCTGGGGCGGGCAGTCTTAATAGCTGTTTGTTTGCTTTTGCTTCATATTCCAGCTTCTGGACTCTGGGGTTATGCAGGAATCTCAGGCTGGAGGAATATCATAGAATAATAGAATCGTTAGGGATTGGAAGGGACCTCAGAAGGTCATCTAGTCCAATCCCCTGCCACAGCAGGATCACCTAGACCAAGTTGCACAGGAACAGATCCAGGTGGGTCTTGAATGTCTCCAGAGAAGGAGACTCCACAATCCCCCTGGACAGTCTGTTCCAGTGCTTCATTACCCTCAATGTGAAGAAGTTCCTTCTGATATTTGTATGGAACCTCCTATGTTCCAGCTTGTCCTATCACTAGATGACCTTGAGAAGAGCCTGGCTCCATACTCCTGACACCCACCTCTCACATATTTATAGGCATCAACGAGGTAACCCCTTGGCCTCCTCTCCTCCAAGCTAAAGAGATCCAGCTCCCTCAGCCTTTCCTCATAAGGGAGGTGTTCTGCTTCCTTCATAATCTATGCTGGACACCCTCCAGCAGCTCTGTGTCCTTCTTGAACTGAGAATATTGTGAAGAGGGTTAGAAGACAGAAGCTGAGGGCCCCATCGGAAAAAAAATGCAATGCTTACAAGCATTTATTTAGTTTGGGACTTTTAAAGAAAATATTCTTGTGGGTTTGGGAAATGTGATCTTCATGTTTGAACACTGCCACATCTATCTGTATTTGCTGTTCCAAAATGAATCAGACTCCTTTTCAGGCTGATTTACAACAACATCACCTCTGTGTGTTTCTTCGCGTGCAGATGGTTGAAGGGGCTTTGCTTTAGACAGCCGTCCATTTTCACCACATTCCACGTTCTGTATTTTCTCTTCAGCAGCAGTATTCAAAGCCGCTGTCATTTATATTTATCTGTGTTTGCCAACTTGATGCGGTTTGTACTGTGGTCACTGTTTTGTGAAGAACCGTGCATCACTGCCTGCGCTGTCCCTCAAGTACACAGGAACCTTTGTCCTTTAACTATGTGACATGCCTTTGAAAAGTGATTTGGCTCTCTGACCTACTGAATTTGAAGAAGGGCTGGACAATGCTTTGATTCAGACATTTGCATGGGTAAGGATTTGGTTACTTTAGCCTAACAGAAACTCTTTATTCTGATTTTTTTATTGTGGTTTTGTTTTGGTTTATTTTTTAATTATTATTATTTAATGCAGTGCAGATACCCATCTCTTCCATGTACTTTTCCAGCCTGTTCCAGGTCACCAAGAAACTGTCTCTGCCTTGCACAGCTTCTGCAGATAATTTTAGTGCAGTTTAAGATTAAATAGGCTTCCTACCATGCTAGATGCTGTAGTAAGAATTGAACTCCTGCCCCTGAACAAGACAGCATTATTATCCTCCTACACAGAAGAGATAAGGAGTCATGAACATTAAGCAACTTGCAAAGTAGCTGTGACAGGAAGAATACTCAAACTAGAGCTTCTGAATGGCAATGAGCCCCAAAACATACCCTTGTTCTCCACCTGCTGTTTGTTTTCTCCAAATGAGAAGAGAATGATCATCACTAGTTTAGCTGAAGCTGTAAGAGCCCACTTTGTGGAGAGAAGTAATGTTTTTAAGAACATAAATGTGAACTTGGGAAAACCCAAACACGCCCTTCTTCAAAGCTTAGAATCCCAGAAGAAAGCACTTTGCTCATAGCATTTTGCATCTAACACAGAGTTGGTGTCACAAGGTTTTTGTGATCAGAAAAAATGGGATTTTGCATCCAGACTCACAAAACTGATTGTGTTTCCAGTGCCCTTGTATTTTCTGGTTTTGTCTGAGGGGTGGATCTCTTGAGAAGGGCATCTGTTGCTCTTGCATGCCTCCTAGAGTGGAGCATGCAAACAAGTCTGCAGCTGGAGTGGAACCATTTCCTTCTTTCTTTCTCACCACTGTCCTTAAATGTCAGGAGAGGGAGGAAGTGGCAGAAGATAGGAGGACTTTTCCTGTTCTTTCTGTGAGCCATGGGGATTGTTCCTCATTCTTCTTCCTGCCCTCCTGCCTACTTCATTTCTGTAGTGTTGGCTCTGGGAGAAAGTGGCAGAGCCTACTGCCACTCTGCCCCCTGGTATAGGTCTAAAGCTGCCCCACTGTAGTTGCACAGGGAGGAGGCAAAGGCAGGACCAAAGCAGGTTTTGGTGTGAGTACAAATTTGCTTTATATTTGTCAGGCTGAAGGAAATGCATTGTAAGAAGGTGAGTAAAGTGTGGACAACACCTACTGCAGTATGTACACCCTGGGGGTTATTGAGGATCTTGAGAGTTTTGGGCCCATGTCTTGCTTTTTAGGAATGTGACTTGGTAATTGTTGTGGTTTGGTGTCACTGGCAGTGCTGGATAAGCACAGCTTCCAAGACTTGTTGGGTAGAAGCCTTTGAAGAATCTTCCAGCTCTTGGGTCACAACAACCCAGTGCAATGTTACAGGCTTTTGGGGACAGCAGTTGAGAAGCTGCTTGACAGGAAGAGACTTGGGGGTATTGGTTGATTGCTGGTTGAATATGAGCCAGTAGTGTGCTCAGCCGGCCATGAAGGTCAGTACCAGAAATTGTTTAGCCGGCAGGAGCAGGGAAGGGATTGTTGCCCTGTATGCCACTGGTGAGTCCACACTTCTGGTACTGTGCTGTTTGGTTTTTGGCACTTCAATACAAGAAAGTACCGGAGCAGGTGCAAAGAAGGTAACAAGGTGAAGGTTGGAGAATGAGCCTTGTGAGGAGTGGCTGAGAGAGCTGGTACAGGCTGCCCAGGGAAATAGTTGAATCACATCCCTGTACGTGCAGATTTGGAGCTTAGAGACAGGTTTAGTGGTGGGTGTGGAACAGTTAGGTTAATGGTTGGACTTGTTCTGAAAGGTATTTTCCAAACGAAACAATTTAAAGATTCAGTAATTCTATGACATCTTCCCTTGTTGCTTCTGAAGCTAATAGTTGTAGTGATGGGCTTGATGAGACTTGCACCTCAGTTACCAGCATCTGAGCCTCCAAGCTTACCAGGAGCTTTGTTTTACTTTCAAATCAAGCACCTGTTGACTTTTTTTCTTTTATTCCCTCTGAATTTCAACCTATCTTCTATTTTTACTTTGTGTTTCTAGAATTCATCTTTCCCCTTTCAACTACAGAGTGGCCTCCCTTGTTTGACACCTGACCTTCTTTTATTTTACCTTTGACTGTCAACTTTTTATTCCTCCATTATGTTGTTTGATTTGCTCTTGTAGCTTGCTTTTGTGTTTTAGTCAGAACTATATATATATTCTGTGACACAATCTGATACATTCCCCCTTAAAAATATACAAAATAAACAGAAAATGGGCAGAAATCGAAACAGGGATTTTGAGAGAAGTTTCTGAGTATAATTTTCTTTAACTAGAAGGGTTTTTTAAAAAGGCAGTGGTGGTTCTCAGTTCTGGAAATATTGTGGCCTTTGATGAAATGAAGTCTTTTTTCCAGGAAGGATGCGTTTTGTTTGGAAAACAATGGAAGTGAGGGGTTTTTTTTTATGTAAAGATTCTGCTAATATGCTGAGAAGAGGCTATATTAGAGCTAAGAACTTAAATATCCTCATGCTGTGCACATGTGAAATTGGGGAGTGTCAGTTATTGTTGAACTTGGCTGCTTTCAAATCAGTGATAAAGAGGTAGAAGGCTCTGTGTTTTGTTCACAACTTATATGCTTCAGGGCTTAAAAATGTTTAAAAGTCTCAGAGCTGGCTTAGGATGCAGCAAAGTTTAGTTAGCTATGCTTGTCACCAACATTAAGGGTTTGGAGACAGACAGGAGATGGGCTGGGGCTGTCACAAGCCTTTGCTGCCTTAGGCAGGCCTTGTTAGTGGATGTTGTTGCTGCTCGGTGCAGAGCAAAGCTGGTGGAGGAGTGGCATTGTCTTCTGCTCCTGCCTGCACCATTCTGTGCTGGCACCAGTCCCACAGCTACAGGTGTGTCAGGTTGTTTGGTTCAGTGGCTAAAAATGTGTCATGCTCCCTCCTCTTCACTAGTCTTACAGGCTCGAGAGGAAGCTATTTGGAGACCTCAGGAAAAAGTGGAGGAGGAATGGGACTATGAAGGTGTTGCATGGCCGGAGATGTCCAGGCCAGCAGCAGGCATCAGAAAGGAGGGGGTCAGATCAGAGGATCCGCTCAGCAGTTGTTTCTCAAGTGGGATTTGAGAGCAGGGCAGCATTGTGGATTCAGCTGCAACTCGCTTTGGGGCTGCTTGCTTATTGCCAGAATGAACATTTTGTGGTTCCCAAATTTGGGAGAACTTTTGTTTCCAGAACTGCTTAGAAACACATGCCATAGAGTGAGAGAGATGCTCTGTCCTGTGGCTGGTGTTCTGCCTTTGGCAGACCTTTCTCCCCTTTTTGATTTTCTTATTTTGCTCGACTGCTCTAATACTTCTATTTCATCCCTCCTTGTCTTATTTATTGTTTCCTCCACTGCTGTCTCTCTTTGTACCTCTTGCTTCTCCAAGCAGGATCTTTAATTTCTGAGTCTGTGGGAGGATGACAGTTCAACCTCACCTTTTACCATTTGTTCTTGACTCCCAGCAACTGAGTCTTTCTGTATTATACATCTGGCTCTCCCTTCTCGTCCTTTCTCTCCCTTTCCATCTAGTTCGCCTCAGCACAGCGTAGAAAATACCGGGTTACAAAACACTGAAAAATCCACTAGCGTGGTTTTGGGGGGCCCTTCTCTTTTGGGATGCAGGGGCAGCCCTGGAGGCGCTGGGTACCAAACACTCGTGTTCTTCCCACATAAGCCCCCTCTCCCCGCCGTACCAGCCTGCCTTCTCCTCCAGGACCACATCTCCTATTCTGCTTCTTTCTGCTGAAGTCCGGGAAAGAAGAGCCAGCGTGAGCGGACACCGGGACTGCCATTTGCAGCCCAAGTGCGTAGTGCCGCACGGTCTCTCTCTGCTCACTAGATGTCACTGTGAGGCTGGATTTGCCCTCCACAGGCACAGCAGCCGGGAGAGGCGGGTGCTGAGCGTTAGGAGCGCCCTTCCAAGAGGAGAGGGAGGACAGAGAGCGTGCAGGAGTGAAATTGCAGTAGGTTTTATCCAGCAGCCGTGGCAAGTTTGGGGCACAGAACCAGCAAGATGCAGGAGAGTTTTGGGTTGCAACTCGATACACCACTTTTAAATCAGGCTTTATGTGGTAGTCCTTGGGGCCTCAGTGTGAATTGTCTGAGTAGTGCTCATCTCCTTCCTGTCGTGATAACAGTTTAGCAGCAAGTTCCTCCTTGCAGATGATCAATCCTGGATCACAGTTCAGTGTCCCCAGCTGTCATCACCCATGTGTAACCCTGGCCACAGCACACCTCTGTACAGTAAAAGGCCGTGTTGATGCCTCTCTGCAGGGTTACTGCAGAGGGAGGCGCTATGGTAGCACCCAAATCTGAGGCGGGAGCTGTGGTCAGTAGTGTAGGGACGCATGCCAGGACCTATCTTTTGTTGTCACCAAGGAAGCCAGCCTAGTGACAAGCCAGCCATGTGGTCCCTGTTACTAAAGGCATGGGGTGTGCCTATCTGGTGTGAGTGAGGAGACCTTCTGTCCCACAGTCAACATGCACATTTGTCTACATGGTGGCTGATGCTTTTATCACTTCTTTTTTGGCTTAATTTTTGGGGGGCATCCTTTACTTTTTCTTTAGTTGTCTTCACTTCCTCTCTCTCTCAATGGGTGCTTTATGACATGTGTTCACTGTAGTTTCCTTCTCTCCTTGTCATAGAATCATGTCCTCTGTTTATCCTGCTGGTCCTTGCTTCTCCAACCACAGTCAGCAATTTGTGAGCAGATGACAGTTCAACCTGACCTTTTATCTCTCAGTATTTTTCTCACAGCACTTCAGTCTCTCTCATAAAAAGCCAGCTCTTATTTATCTTCCTTCCTTACTCCACTGTTTGTTCCTAAACCTTTATATTGTGAACTAGACCTTATGATAATTTCCCTTCTCTGAGGGGTCCCCTACTATGCAGAACCTGTATCCTAAGGGAGCAGAACTGCTAATAAATGCCCCATGAACCATGATATCCGTGGCATAGGTGGCATTTAGGAGAAGGATGTGGTTTTATTTAAGTTAAATCAACTGCAAGTCTGAAGCAAGGGAACAAGTGTTATGAGGAAAGCCATCACCTCCACCAAAGTGTTTCAGTTTGCTTCTGTGTAGGGCGTACCACTTCCTGTTTTATGGAGTACACCATGATTTGCACTGGTGTAAGAGCACACCCCACATATATCTTAGCATCCATAAGGGTTTCTACCTGGTTGTGCTTACACAAGTGGAAGCAGTGCCATGGGATGTGCACAGTGTGTGAACTCCTCAACACACGTCTGTGCTGATCTTGTACAGCTGATTCACTGTTGGGGCTTGGATGGCTCTAGGTGACAGAGTGTCTTCTCAGCAAGTTTGCTGATGATGTGAAGCTGGGAGGTCTGGCTGATTCACCTGAAGGCTGGGCGGCCATTTAGCAAGATTTGGACAGTCTGGAGAGCTGGGCAAAGAGGAACCTAATGTGGTTCAACAAGAGCAAGTGCAGTCTTGCACCTTGGAAAGAACAGAACAGCGCACCAGTACACATTAGGAGGCAGTCTGCTAGAGAGCAGCTCTGCGGAGAAGGACTCTGGAGTCCTGGTGGACAAGTTATCCGTGGGTCAGCAGTGTGCCCTTGGGGTACAAGAAGGCCAGTGGCATCCTTGGGTGCATTAAGGAGAGTGTGTCCAGCAGATCAACCTTTCTCTGCCCTGGTGGGACCTCACCTGGAGTATTGTGTGAGTTCTGGGCTCCCCAGTTCAAGAGGGACAGGAAGTCTGCTTGAGGCTGTCCAACAGAGGGCTACAAGGATGATTAAGGGACTGGAACACCTGCTTTATGTGGAAAGGCTAAGAGACCTGGGGCTTTTTAGTCTGGAGAGAAGACTGAGAGGGGGTCTAATTAATGTTATAAATACAGGGGCTGGGTGTCAAGAAGGTAGGGACAACCTCTTGTCACTTGTGTCCTGTGATAGGTTGAGGGGCAATGGATTCAACTTGAAAACAGGATGTTCCACCTCAACATGAGGAAGAACTTGTTTACTGTAAGGGTTACAGAGTACTGGAACAGGCTCCTCAGAGAGACTGTGGAGTCTCCTTCTCTGGAGATGTTCAAGACCTGACTGGATGCATCTCTTGAGTGATCTGCCCTAGTTTTGGTTCTGCTCTGGCAGAGGGTTTGGACTTGATCTTTGAAGATCCCTTCCAACCTCTATCATTCCGTGATTGTGTGGGTGTGTGCAGCCTGGGTCTGTGCATTTACGCACACATGCATTAGTGCTGAAGAGGATGTGAAAAAGATTGGATATACACAACTAAAGGATGTGCAGCCTTTGGGGCTGGCCTGAGTGGTAGGGAGCCCCAGAGACATCTCTACTTGCCTCGCCTTGCCATTCTTTTCCAGTCATGTGCCACGTTGGAGACTCAATCCAGTAGTCACATACCAAGGCACATTAACATTCACTCCATCACAGCACAGTCCAATTAGTATTTGATTCTGGCAAATGAAGGAGGGCAGAGAGATTAAATGAGGTTGCCAGCTGGGGCAGTGGGAGTGGTGAAGGGGAAGCATGCTCCTTATGCTCCTTTTTTTTTTTTTTTTTGTGCAGCCCAGAGAAGTAGGATTAAGAGTTTTCTGATGGAAGAAAGCACTGAACAGTCTCTCCTGGTGCCTATTGTACCTGAACCTGTGCTGAGACCAGGCTGTTCTAGGGGAGAGATATGGAGCTTTTCACCACAGGATTTCTGATGATCTCTGTAGTCACTCCTGGGTATGACTGTGGAGGAGGAGATTGTCTGAACCCTCTGGGGCCTAGTCATGCAAATGGAATGGAGTGGACTTGGTTAGACAGTGCTGATAGGAAGCTGCAGCACTTTAAAGGGACCCCTTGGAAAGTTTCTGCGGGATTCAAAGTGCAGATCTGGCCATAGAGCTCCTGGAGTACAACTTCTGTTTCATTTATTCAATGTATTGGCAGGTAGCAGATCAGTGTTGGTGGTGCCTGATCAGTGCAGGATTTGTGGCTTTGTTTCCAGATCCCAGGCAGGTGGGCTAAGGCAGATGAGCTGAGGTGGATCCTATGCTCTCCCTTTCTCTCTAGAGCTGTCTGCAGTCCACCAAGGGCTGGGGGCCCACTGGTGTTCAGAGGAAACCAGACTGGGCTGCAGCTATGTCAAGCTTCTCCTAGATGTGATTGCTCTTTCCCAAGTAGGCATTATGTCACTTTCCAGCTGGAAATGTAAATGAAATTTCCAGGAGGTTTGAAGTTTTTATGATTCACTTGTTTGATTTTCTTCCTGTCTGTCCTTTTCTTATTTTTAATTTTTGTTTTCTCTCTGTTGTCTCTATTCATTCCTGCCAGTTGCCTACTTTGAATTTAGTTTGTATCAGCTGCAGGAGAGATTAATTTTCTACTTTTCTATTTGGTGCAGAATAGGTTCTTTCTGTTCCATTCTCCTTCCTTGCTGAATGTCTTGGAACCATTTCCGTTTAAAAATCTTCCTCTCTTATAACTATTTTCCTCTCTGTTGACAGTGTGGGACAGGGTCTAACACAGTACTCTTTCTGATCCAAGAACTGGAGAGTAAACACTTAGGCGTATTGCAGATAATCAAGTGTGAGCACATCTCACTAAAAAATCTAGCTACAAAAAAAAGGAAAATAAATATTAGGACAGTTGTAGTGAGTCAGGCTTTTCATCATTTCAAGGGAATCAATCCTGCTGCTGAGCCCCTGAGAGCTGCCACTATAAACATAGAGCATCTCAGGGTTCAGTATTGGAACAGCAGATCTGACCTGACCCTGCCTGGACCTGGGAGGGGTACCATGGCGTGGCATGATAGTGGCCAGGAGGA
Organism: Upupa epops; assembly: GCA_013397515.1. NCBI lineage: Eukaryota > Metazoa > Chordata > Aves > Bucerotiformes > Upupidae > Upupa > Upupa epops. The sequence continues at coordinate 90,723 of VZRI01002661.1, forward strand.
GATACGGCCATCTGGTTTACATCTGGTAAATCTGTTGCTTTACTCTGGAAATGATGGGTTTGTGCAGCGAGTATAAAACTTCCCAGTTAGGTGTAAAGGGACTACATACAGGTAACTTTCCATCACCCCCAGCCCAGCAATGTACGAGCTCCGTGTGCGCGCATGTAGGTGCAGTACTTGCTGGTAGAGCCTATTTGTGAGATGTGGCAGTTATGTTACCTTTTAGCGAGGAAGAATCGTTTATCTCAGCATTCTAATTATGTTCCATTAAAATGCAAATTTGGGTTTATGCATTGAAATTGTCAGTACAGTTGCCATGGTAACAGGAGCTTGAGGGTGGGGAACTGGAATAGGTGGGATGGTGCATCTCTCTCTGCATCCCTCTCAAATACCTCCAGGTAATTAAAACCACAGTGCCCTTCCCAAAGAGTTGTGGCATTTTCCACTGGTGACTTTCAGGTACCACTGAAGTTGGAGTTACTTTAACACAGCAGGACACCACATATGTAGGTCACCAGGTAACTCTCAGCAAAGTGGAAGAACAAATGCATAGGGTGTTCAGAGAAGAGGTGAATCCTTCCCATTTTGCCTGCCATACCATGCTTTTGAGTGTGGGAAGGAGGAAGAAAATCCCTAATGACTTTACAGACTTCCACCTGGAAGCCCTTAGATACTGCCACACTTACTGGAAGATGTAAGTGCCATCTGTGCTTTTAAAACCACTTGCCTCCAGTTACACACCCAGTCAAGCTGTTGGTCTCAGTGATGTCCTGCAGTAGCAAGTTTCTCTGATTGGTCATCCTTAGCAGAGTGAGTAGAGTCTTCCCTGTATCACCTGCTCCTTTCTCTGTTTGTTTTGCATGGCAAGACAGCATGACCCTGTGTCTTCTCTTTCCCTTTACCAAATACACCTGTGACTCATGGAGCTTCCTCCTATTTAATATTCAAATGAAGGGATTTCAGGATGCTGGGTGGAAGCAAATGCTAAGGATGGTTGGGATATGGCTGAGTACATTTTACAGGGCAAAAATGTCCCTCTCTGTTTTGGCCGCTGGCTGAAAATTTTGATGATAAATAAAGGATGATGAGTTCATTCCCAAACCACACTGACAGCTGAGCAGAGAAGATTGAACTAAGTCTGCTTTCTGGCTTCCTGCCCCTGTTAAGAGATTCACAAAATAATTTGATTCTTCATCCTGGTGTTGCCAGGGAATTGTTTTGTCTTCTGGACCAGGAAGATGATTTGCTGATAGTAAAATCTAGATACAGTCTTATGAACTTGGTGATCCAAGCCACAGTTTCTGTTGAATATAATTGACTTAGATAGCCTGGAGGCAGTTTACCATCCATTTAACATTGAAATAAAGAAAAGAGGAACCGTTCAGAGGCAGGTTTTGGTTCAGCCTAGGGAGGTCCCAAGCAAGGAGAAGCAGTCATGTGTTACTTTGCCTAGTACAAGGCAGAGTAGCAAACTTGTGAGTTTAGTAGAGAGCCATGGAGATTATCAGGTAGTTTGAGCACATAACATGTGAGGATACATTGAGGGCATTGACTTTGTTTAGCCTGAAGGAGAGCAATTTAAGGGGGATCTGATTGATAAGGTAATGGGGGATGTGTGTAGAGAAAATGGAGCTGGACTCTTCTCAGAGGTGTGCACCAGGGAGAGGTGTGCATCAGCAGCAGAAACGAGTTTCAGTGAGATAAATTCCAATTCCATATGAAGAAAAAAAACGTTATTCTGGGGGTGGAACACATGTGCAGTGGTGACCTGGAGGTATTTTGGAGTCTACATACTTTGAGATACTCAAAACTCAATCAGATGAGACACTGAGTAACCTGCTCTGGCTTTGAAGTTAGCCCTGCTTTGAACAGAGATTTGGACCAGTGGCCTCTAGAGATACCTTTCAACACCAGTTCTTCTGTGGGCTCCTACCAGAGGCAGGTTCTGTGACGCACAGCTTGATGGGGAGCCCACACTGTTCTCTCAACCAGGATGAATCACTGCACAAGCAGTCTGTGGGCTTTTGCTGGAAAATGCAGGACCTTACCAAGGACCCTCAGCCTCTGCTTTGTGGGAGTTAAGTCTGTGCATTGAGCACAGAAGTGATGGGGTCGGGAGCTGGGCAGAGGTCTAGATGCCATGAAGACAAGGAATATATTGCTTGCTACTTCCACACTCTGTAAGCCACTAAGTTGAGGACATTGGGTTCCCCACAAATGACATCTGTCTGAGAATGAGAGATAGGATGAAAATAGACTATTTTACATTTCAGTCTTTCTCAAAGAGCAGAATAAAAATATATGATAAAGGATGCCCTTTCTTACCAACTGGAGAAGATGCTGGGTGGAAAGCAAAATGATATTTGGGTTTCTGCTTCTCATGTGACAGAGAAAAGCATGGAAGTGGCTGGTACCTGAAAGCACAGCGATGAAGAACGGGCTTCAGTGGGAAAGAAGCCATTTCACCATGTTCAATATTATCATCATTAAGCTGATCAGCTTCACCAGCAAGGAAGATGCTGAGAATGAGAGAGCAAATATTGTAAGGGAAGTAGAGGAACACACATTCAAAATAGCTGCGTTCTGGGGAAAACTTGCCAGCAAGTGCTTACAGAGGGAGAGACAGAAGGCGAGACAGAGAACGTGGAGAAGAGAAAATGACAGGGTGGCAGAGAGTGGGAGAAAATAAAATTTCTATCATTTCCGCAAATCTCCCCATCCTGCTCCCTCACACACAGAAGTACGCTCTTCCCTCAGCCATGCTGTGACACTCAAATTCTCCTTGTGCTGTCATGGTGGCAACCATCCTCTGGAGATACACAAAGTGGCTTCAGCCCACAATCTCTGCCCTCCATCCCTGCCTGCAGTTCCCGGTTCACACTCTGCCCTCTGCCTCAGTAGTCAAGCATTTAACTTTGGGACAGACCGCTTGTGCCGTATTTCCTGTCTGCTGATATGAAGGGGTTTTTCAAGCTAAGGAGTGAAGACCTACTTTGCTATAATCAGTGGAAGGTGGGTTCTGTCACATGGATATGTGGGAAGAGCAAACACACTAACTGAGGAGACTTGTGGGGACCTTATAGTGAATTTCCAATACCTGAAAGGCCCTATAAGAGGGCTGGGGAAGAACTGTTCAGAGGGGCATGGAATGATAGGATGAGGGGGTCATGGTTTTAAGGTAGGAAAGGGTAGAATTAGGCTAGGCATTAGGAAAATGTTTTTTAATAAGAAGGTGGTGGATCATGGGAACAAGCTGCGTAGAGAGGTGGCCCCATCCCTAGAGCCATTCAGTGTTGGGCTTGATGAAGCTCTGAGCAATCTGATAGGAATGTCCCTGCTTGTTGTAGGGAGGTCAGACTAGATGACCTTTGGATGTCCCTTCTAGCCCAATACATGCTATGATTCCATCCCATGCAATTCCATAGTTTGTAGTGGTTCACGTAACACTGTGTGAAAACAGCCGGCAAGCCTTGTTGCCTGACAGGTTGGCATGGGAGCTTGCCCTTCCCAAGCGAGGTCCTCTAGTGGCAACCTCAGCAGAGATGCTGAGATCTTTAGCCGAGGTGTCAGAGCCAGCTGATGCTTTCTCCCAACATGGCATTTGCTCCATCCCTTCACCTGCAAGTCCAGGCTGGCCTGTGCACCCATACCCATTAAGACCAGTGGGGATAGCATCAGAGGCACCCTCTTACAGCTGTTCCCTCATTGTCCCTTCCCCCAGCCTGCCAGAAACAGATCACCATGGGCTTCTTCCCTCTCACACCCTTGGCTGTTCTAACATATCCTTGGGGAAGGTGTAAGACCGACTGTGGCAATGAGATTGTGATCTTTCTCTTTCCTTTTTTATTTTTTTTCAAATTGACAGTGGAGTTTCCCTTGCCATTTTCAGCAAATCTAAAAAAACCCCTCTTCATCAAATATTCAGCATCTTCCCAGAGCATAGCGGTAGCCAGCGGGGGCTGTGGCTACGCATTTGCAGAGGGGATGACTCATGAGCCCTGTCTTGTACTCAGGCTCCCAGGACTCCTCTGCTTCTATTCCTTTGCCAGTAGCTCTTACTGACAGGCCTGTGGCTGCCAACTGTGACGGGGCTCTTGCTGCAGTAGTGCTGGTGGCAGAGGGGAAGAGGGCAGGGGCACTCTACCCCTTGCAGGTTGCAAGGACTGGATGAAAAAAGAAGGTTTTGCTTGAGTATGTGGGTAATTAAAGAAGAGTGCCTGGGTGCTTTACATGTAATACTGGGGATGGTCCGGGGAAGAAATCTTGCTGGGAAGTCTGGTGATTTGAGGATCCCTCATTTGACATGTCCTGTACAGATCCTTTTCAGCTGCCCTAGGCACCCTCCAGTCCTCTGACAGAGCTGTAGTTTCAAGCTCTTTTCTGCTGTAATGTGAGCCAATGCTGGCTCATTTTCACATACCCTTCCCTGTTGGGTGGTCATTGACTAAATGAAATTTCAATTACTTTTTTCGTATTAAAAACAAGTGAAAACAGCAGCTCTTAATTGGCAGCAGCTACTTGGCTTGTTGCAGCAGATAAGGGTGAGTGTGGGTGGTTTGGTGAGGAGGAGAAGGTGGTGAGTCATGAGTGGCACGTTTATGTGGCCAAGCAGGAGGGCATAGGAACAGGTTCCTGTCTGTGTGCCTCACTAGGTGAGGTCAAGTGGCATGATCTACTCCTTCCTAAGAAGGAGGATTTGTGGTTGAACATGACCAGTTGGTTTTGGTATCTTTGCTTGCTTGTTAGGAAACCTGACACAGCCTGACCTTACCTCTCCAGGAATATGTTCTTCACTGCCCCTCAGCAAATTGGCAAGCTGCAGAAAAACACTCGTGTGTCTGCTGGGACTTGGTGGAGAATATGTGTGTGTGCCTTAAGACACACATGATTTGGCTGGTCCGTTGTATGAGCAGAACAGGAGCTCTGCAGGCAGAAGAGCTGTTTTTCATTCTCTGGAAACACCAGGGGTCCTGGCAAGAGCATCACCTCAGGTCTCTGATTTCTGCTGTTGCTCAGTTTTTGTTTTTCCCCCCTCAGCTCCTCACTGCTTTCCTCTGGGAAATGCCGCTTGTGACCTCAGCCATCATACCTGTGTCAGCCATGCAGGCCGGGAGCACCTGGGGCCCCTTTTCTGCCAGTGACATCTCATGGGTACATGCTGACAGGTCGTCAGGACTTGTTGTCTCTTGAAGAAATCAGGAAAATAAGCTTGCGTTTGAATCCCAGGTGCAGGGAAGATCTGACTGTCACAGCCAATTGAGCTGCTGCTCTGCCTGGCAGAATTATTTTCTATTCTACAGGCTCCTATTCACCTTGTTCTTTTTTCCTTTTGCTTGCTTTCCTCTTTACTCCTCTTTTTCCCTCTCCTCCCTAAGCTGCCTCCAACATAGATTGGCTATTAAGCTGACTGTGCCAAGGCTGCAAGCTGCCCACAGGCAGTAGGAACAAATGTCATTGTCTGGGCACAGTTGCAGCAGTAGGGAGGTGAATCTCCAGGAGCTGTATTGTGCCAGAGAGCCTGTGTGAGCTGCAAGAGTGTGGGAACAACTCATTCTAGGTGTGTGCTTATCCTTAACTCTTTCATGAGATGTCCCTTGCATCCTGTGAGCCAAAGGGTGAGTCTGTACTGTTTGAGCTGTTAACATACGGGCGCTCGAGTTTCTGACATGGTCCGCAGGGCTACACTGTCAATCTAAGTTACAGACTAGTGGGAATGGGGGAGATGTGTAGCTCCCACATGCTGTTTACAAGAGCCAGGGTTAAGTCCATCTGCAGTGTAAACACTGTGTGGGCAGCTCCGTGTTTCCCCAACTCATGGCTCAAATGTAAATGCAGATGCACTTAGGATATCTTTTGGCATTTTGGGAGCAGCTGCTGGAAGGGCTGTGAACAGTAGCAGCAAAAGTGCTATGGGTAGTGCTGTGTCTGTCACAGTGATGAGGGCACGGATGAGAGGAGGTTTAGAAATGTTGGAATTCCCACGCCTTAGAGCAACCACCTTTGAATGGGGAAAAGGATGAGTGTGAGGTCTCTTATTTTCATGACACCATCTTCTCAGGTGTTTGGACTGTGAGGGGTATGTGGTGGCATCCTGTGCAGAGACAATGGTGAGAGCAGTATGTAGGGTACTTGATGCTGGGATTGCTGGGGAGAGTGACATGGCTAGTGCTCATCAGCCCATGCTCCTATACGCACAGGGTGCCTGTGGTCATTCGCAGGGGGCAGGATCAGTCAAGGGAGGATCATTCTTCATGAACTGGAGGTTCAGTGCTGCTTGGAGTCTGTCTCACTTTCCCTTAGACACTGGTTCCCCCTCATTGTCACTTGTTTAACTTTTCAAGATTTGTCCAGGAGTGGGTTAAACTTCTTTATTAATAACTAGTCAGATAAAAATCACTGGAAAAGGTAAATTAAATGCTGCTCTGACACATCTGATGCAGTGGAGGAGGCAAATCCTCCAGAGTGGAGAACCATTGTCTCCCAGGGGTTTTCAGATATCACATCCTCGACAAAAGTGAATAGGACGTGCCCAGCTCCATGAGAGCATCTGGAAATGTAGCATAGAGGGGAGGTACAGGGACAGATTTGGGCCAACAGAGCTTTCTGATTTTATTTTGGGAGAGAACTTCGTGACATGTGGGCGCTGCTTTAATCCTTGGGCTGAAGAATAAAGCGCATGGGGCAGAGACAAGACCCACCAGCTGCACAGCTTCTGAGGGGAGGTGCTATGAGCAATGAGCAGCACGAGAATGAACCAGTCCTGCAGGAAGGGGTGATGGACCCAGGCTTTGGAGAGATCAGCTGTGACCAGTGCTCAAACTTTTCCTTAGCATGAGCAGCACCTCTAGAGACATATTTCCCCATGACGTAGCCTGCAGTATTACCAAAAAAGTTAAAAATGGTTAGGGAAGTATTTGAGACAGTTTTTGCTGTTGTCAAGGCAGCTTTGTAGCAGGCAGTGGTGAGGACAGGCAGCAGAGGCTGGCTGGCTGCTGCTGGGCCAAATATTCCAGCAGGAGATCGTACAGAAGGGAGCAGTGGGCCAGTGTTTAGAGCAGGGACTCCTGCAGTGAGCTCCTGAATCTTCATCCTAATGTTCACTTTTGACAGTGGCAGCTGGGCAGTCTGCAGCAGATCTCTCCCATTTTCCAGTGCCTCTAGTCTGAACTTGTTTAGATAGACAAAAGGAAAGGAAAAAGAGAGAGGATGTTGGGAAAACCGCCATGGAAAAATAAAGCTCTAGATTAATATAAGAAAAACTGTATCTTATTTTGTTGGAACAGATGCATTTTAGAAGAGGGACATTAAGGAACACTTAGGGGAAATCTCTATTCCAGTACCGGCATCCAAGAGAAATAGTGTATGAGAAAAAGACTTGAGGCAGATGAAGATGCAGAGATGCATTAGCCAATAAATAGCATGTAGCAAGCTCTGGGCTCTTCCCCACAATTGTGCCTTGGGATAACCATCTGGGTCTTCTTTTCAGCAAATCCAGCTCTTCAGTAGAGGAAAAGAGGGATGCTCAGCTCATCTATGCCTGTCCATAGATCAGTAGAGGCCTTCCATTGACCTGGTATCTAACTGTGATATCCAGAGCTTGTTCCTTTAAGCGTTAACACCTCCAATCAAGCCACCAGTACTACTGCCATGTGGACCCATAAACAGGGATAAACAGTAATTAATATGGTAAATAGCTTGGCCTTATGTTTTCTGGTTACAATATCATGGTAATTATTTCCGGCTCCCTGCCTGCATACTCCTGCTGCCTGATTTTGTGCTCTGTTCATCCTTGCCAGCCTGATTATCACTGGACACATTAAAATAGGCAATTGCTCTCCCTTGTCTCCCATCCATTACTTGGAGGGGGTTGGCCTAGGCCTGTTATGCAGAGGTTTGCATTTTTGTATCTGTTACGCATTTTCTGGGGGCTGTACCTTGGTGGGCAGGACATGGGTCCATAATGTTGGATAACATAGGACAGGGTTTTCAGGGATTCTGCTGTTAATCACTAGGCCTTTGTAAAATAGGGTAAGATAAATGGCTAGCTGGGCAGCTCCTATCTGCGTGCCCCACAGCTGAGTCCTTTTTTGTCTCTCCCTTTTGGCTGCTTTGCTGCTCAAACAGCTTTGTCAGAGAGTCTGATTTCAGTCTGGATTTTGGCCCAGCAGGGATGACGGGCATATGCAATACGACTAGGCATGTGGTGGCTCTAGGTCCTACACACTAGGGAGGGACAGATCAGTTATGCCTCATCTTGGTCTCTTGGCCAGCATCCCAAGCTTATCTTTTCTTTGAGGTAGTGTGGTTGCTTTGGCATGCGTATACATGGGCTGTAACCAGTTGAGAGCCTGAGATCTTCCTACCAGATGTGGAACCCACTCCCAAGTTGTAAGCTGCGGCTCTCATTTCTTTCTAAAGAATCCTCGGTTAAGAGTCTCTGTTCTGCAATGTGCTGTGCTTTTGTCTTGTCTCGGTTCTCCCTCAGAGTTCCTGTCTTATTTTTTCCTTCTGAATATCCCTCTGCAGCCATCCTCCTGCAGACTACAACAGGTAAGCATGTGTCTCTCGCTTTATTTGGATCCATCCTCTTCTGATACATATGCACACAGGTCAGAGGCACTGGAGGCATCTTCTGGAGCTGGAGTAATTGTGCATTCATTCCTTTTCTCCCAGTGGCCAGGATATTAGCGTGAGCAATTTGTTAGAACTCTCTCTCAGGTCCTGTTTTATTCATGGTTTCACCTATGAAATGTCACCAGAATGGTTGTGTTTTCTCAGTTATATCTGAACTCTCCCCTTTTCCCCCCATGGAGATACTCTGCCTTATAACCCCTGTGTGCTTTGTGAGTTGCATCTGCAGCCTTGTAGGGTTCATTGGCAGATGCATTGGCTGTTCCTGATGTACACAGGAGTGTGCCTTAGCTGACCCAGTTTATTTGTTTCGCTGGAGATGTATGAGTGTTATTATTCACAAAGTGTTGCAGACACACACTGGGCTCTGTGAGACTCTTGGGAAGACAAAACAAATGGGCATGGCAGGCGAAAGACAGCTGCTGTTCTTCCCTGAAAAGCACCACAATACCAACTTTTGGTTATGATGGAGGCCACAGGCATTTGGGATTAGACACCTGCAGAAGAGAGGCCTGGCAGAGTCCTTATGATGTCCCTGACTTCATACCCATCTCAGGATGATCAATGATTGCATTGTTCCCACAGATTTTTATTGGTGGGCTGGTTTTGAAGATCTGAAGAGTAGGACTCTCCTGCAACATGGAATAGTCTGTGCATTGTACACCTTGCTCTCCTTGTCACTAATGTGCTGTACTGCAGTGTAAGCCTGTTGTTGCTTCTTCAGTCCACTGTGGACACTAAAAATCAAGAACTCTTCTTTTGTAGCAAACTTACATGTTTTCAAAGGCTGTTATCATGCCCCATCTTGATCTTCTGCAGTCTAAAACAGTTTTGTTTTGCTCAGTACCTTCTTGATAGATCATGCTTTCAGCATCTCTGATCATGGCAACATGATTCACCTAATTATTTGAAGTATTGTGCTCTTGTCTCCATCACAGTCAAGACTGATGGAAAAGCAAACCTCTCCATCACCTTGAACTGCAGTCCTTACAGAGACGCATGCTATCCTTTACTCCTCAAATATGACTTTGACTACATGTCATTTTTCTAGACAGCCGAAGTAATTCATTAGATTCTCCCTACAAGACTGGGATTGAAGTGCATTACTGTTCACAAAGGCAATTAATTCTAGTTGAATCTTGCCTTAGACATGAGCCAAAAATGTGTTTAAAAGAAAACTGATTTTGTGTGTGTCTGTCTCCTTTAGAAAAGTGTTGGTCTGAGGCGTGGGTAACCTTTCCAATTTTTCTGCATAGCACCCATGCTGCTTGTAAAACCACCTCAGCAGTGGAAAGCAGCTCTACTGCTTGAGGAGTTTTGCAGTCAGCAGCAGATGAGCTTTCTCTGGGCAGTTGCCTTTGAAGCCAACTTTCAGATTGTCTCAACCACCACGGCTGGGGGGTTGTGATTTTGTTTCCTCCATGCCAGGGTGCAAAACAGCTCATGGAAATGATTTATCAAGATTTGCCCATCTCACCTGTCCTCCGTTTTTACCCCCTGCAGTTAGAAGATCAGGAAGTCTGTCTGACATAGGGAAGCTGATTCTTCTCTGATTTCTTATTTGCTTCCAGCACGTGTGACCTGGGCTTTACTTTTAACTTTCAGATCCATAGAATGGTTGGAAGGGCCGTTAAAGACCATCTTGTTCCAACCCTGCTGCTGTGGGTAGGAGCATCTTATCTTGAACTTGTCACAGGAGTTTTGTGTGACAGCCTTATTGTTAGTGAGGATGGCATTGTGCTGACCTGATTTGCACAGGTGAGGGAGCACTTCTGAAATGCTTGTGGCTAACTTGGGATGCCTTGTTAACACCAAGGCAGCTCCTCTTTGAAACGGTGGCACTAGAGAACTGATGATGACAAGGAGCCACATGTCTTTTCTGCCCTCAAATAAGCAGAGTATTGTGTGGATCTTTTCTTGGTGTATTGTTGTGGGGAGCTGTTTCACATGGGTCTCTTCATCTCCCAACTAAAAATCCTGAAATTCTTTCCTCCCTGTCTAGCCCACTAGCACCTGCCTGCTCTACACAATGCTGGGCTGGTCCTCGATATCCCAGTCATCTGCATTCAGAGTAGGGAAAGGAGAAGGCTTTACAACAGAGGGAACAGGATTGGATAACACAGAGCCTGCTTGTGCTGCAAGCTGGACATAACCCATACTCTCTTTGCCCAGGCCTCCTCGGCAGCCGTTGGGGGTTCACAGGACATGCTGCAGCTCCATACAGATGCTGTCTGGGGACCAGCAGTGGTACAGCTCCATAAGCAGGACCAACTGGTTTGGCCAAGCATAGTGGCTTCATGCTTCCCCTTCAGCTCTGCTGTACTGCGTGTCCCTGTGCACTCAGAAAGGCCATTCTCCTTGCTCCATTGTCAGCAAATGGAGAACCCTTCCACTGCAAGCTTGGTGTCCTCCAAACACCTCCTTCCCACCCTCCAGCAATGGGGTTGGCATGGGGCTGGGCACACCTGGGAAGCGGGTGGACCCGTGCTGGTAGCTGGGTCAGTGGTGTGAAACAGTGGGAAGAGGCAGGCGCTGTGCATCAAATTCCTAGCATGATGCAAGATGATGGAGCAGAAAAAGTGAGCGACAAGGAGGGTGGAAGGCAGGATGGGAGTGATGGAATAGCTGGGGGAGGGAAGTGGAAGACTAATCTGTAGCCTGGGAGCAGAACAGCAAACTGGCTTATTATTAACCATAACCTCTGTCCCTTCTTAACCTTGCATCTGATAAACTGTTCTCTGATTCTTTTTGTTTTGTGTTCTTTTTTTGTTTAATTCTCCCTCAGGCGCTGTAGCTCAAATTCAGCCTCCAATATTTATATCTTTCAGTCTCTTCTGTTTTCTATCTTATTTGAAAAATATACTCAAGAGGACTGTGGGACTTGGGAAGAGTTAGAAGCACAGGGAATGCCACATTGGATCAGTTGACCTAATCCAAGATCTTCCTTTCCGCCTACATTCTGCTTCTGCTGAAAATTAAACTGCCTGTCTCAGTGAAAAATACATCTGTGAAATGGGAGGTTTGGTGAGAAGCACCCTCCTTACTGTCCTCATGGCAATGCACACCTTGTCATGTTGAACTTTGATTCTGTTTGATGGGATTTGGTATCCAGGGGATCTCCACCTGGGTGCTGGTACAGGATGACCCACTATGTGGATATTGAACAGGGGCTGGGCAGACCTGGTTTTGCACCTGCTCTGTGGGGTGATATTGATTGATATTTCTTTCTGATAGCCCAGGGCCTCAGTTTCCTCCTGTCTAAGATGAGCACTAATTAGATATGTTCCCTTCATAAGTGCTTATGTAACATCGCTACAGCTGAAAAATGCTGAAGGAGAAGACTTTTTTTGTACCTCAACAATAGAAGAGAAAATACATCAGCTGCCTCTAGACCTAGAAAATTCTTTACTGCTAGTGAAGTCAAGTACATGGAAGGCCATATTCCATCTGATGAGGGCAAATCACTATGGACTGTGCTTCAACTAGAGCTGGAAAGAGCATTGAGGAGAAAGTCACCCCAAAGGAAAAGATTCTTCTCAGCTTATTTCCTGGGAATGTGGTCTTGTTTCATCTTGGAGCCTAGCGTAAGGATCATTGGATGAAATAAATTTTCAGAGTTTTTATTTGGAGGGCAGATGAATTTCAGACAGAATACTTTTGGTTGCAAAAGACCTGTAAGATCATCAATTCCAACTGTTAACTCAGCACTTCCAGGTCACCACTAATTCGTGTCCCTCAACACCACATCTACTTGTCTTTTAAACACTTGCAGGATTGGAGATTCTGCCACTTCCCTGGGCAGCCTGTTCCAATGAATGACAGTGAAGACAGTTTTACTGAAGTCCAGTCTAAACCCTTCTTGGGCAACATGAAGCTATTTCCTCTCATTTTCTTGAACCTTCTATATTGTGCCAGTTTATGCTTTTAATTCAGAAAAAGGCATCATCTCAGCCACCCCTCTACTGCAGTGGCACATCTGGTGCATCGGCATTTTAGATGTCCTTAACATTTGCACTGAGAGCCATCTACTGATTTCCCAGAGCTTGTACTTTGTCTTTCTTGAGCCATAGCAAATGTGTATGGGTCTCACCTTCTTGTAGACTTTACTGCATAAGAACTCCAATCTCAATCCTTTTTCACTTCTTTTTCATTCCTTGGAAGACAGCCACACTTGGACCCAGGACTTCTTGGCCCACACTATGTTGTACAAACCCATCACGAGGTGGCACCACAAGATTGCCTTTGTTGTTATTTTGTTTTTGTAAATCTATCTCCATTTTATTAGTAACCCCAGCCCTCCTCCTGCTTTTTGGCCCATTGGTGCTCTCTCTGCCACTCAGCCCACTGCAGATAAACCTGCATGGTTTTCATTGAAGGCTTCCCTTGGTCCACAGCCTGGTGAGACCATGGGTCAGGGCCAGCTGGGATAAAGCAGTTGAGCAGAACAAGGCACAGAGCCTCAAAATGTTAAGGCTAAAGTGATGAGTGTGTGATGAGAAGGATTATCTGTTATTGGAGATGCAGGTTTGCTCTCTTCTCTCTTAAAAGGAGCAGTGAACATGCAGTCCAGCCTGGGGTGATCTTTACCCCTTGCTGCTGTCTTCTCTGCTTCCTGGAGCAGCTGCTCATTAGAGGACGTTCTCTTGCCTGCTCTGCCTTTGCTCTGCCTTTGCTCTGCCCTCCCTCTGGCTGTGTGAGGGTGAGCAGGGAGCACAGCTGTGCTGAGAGGGTAATGGATCTTCTGGAGGCTGTTGACCTCAGCCTAGAAAGAGCCTGTTCATCTGCAACAGGCATTTGGCAAACACTAACATGCTTGAGGTTAGCTTGCTTACACTCTCTTCAAATGAAGTGGTTGTCCTTCTGGCATAGATGATGATCAGGCTGCTGTATGAAGGCACTCTGTGTTGTCCTTTGGATGATTATTGGGGTGAAGCAAGTCAGGATGGCTTAGCATTGGTGCTTGCCCACCAGCTGGGAAACCAGCTCTCCAATACTTTGAACACAGATGAGAATATTTTAAGCAACATGACAAATAAGTACTGTGTGAGACAGTCCCTTAGAGACAGGCATACCTCTGGTCCAAATCCAAGGGTCACCTTTGAGAAGCTCAGAACCAGCTTTCATCATTGGATTCTAATGGCCTACATCTAGAGAACATATGAGCCAGAGCTTTTGAAGACAATGCCCTTCTTCTCAACAGCTGTTTAATGAACTGCAATGGTGATTTTCCTTCCTAGATTGAGCTATTGGGTTAAACTGAATTCCATCTCTTGGAGACCTCTCCATCAAATGCACACCTCCTCAATATCCTTTTCCTCGCTGCTGTTATTTTTCATAACAAATCATCTTTTGTATGTGGTCTTTTTCTCCTGTCTAGAAACCTGTCTGCCATCATAGTTTGGAGCTGCCCTTTGAGGGCAGGTTCCTTTTTCTCTTGCATGCTCACTCTTTCTCTCTTCTGCTAGAGGGATTAATTTGTATTTTCTCTCTCACCTCTCTCTGAGCTCTTTCTTTTTTTTATCATCCTCTACTCCACTTGTCTTGACTGTTCTGGATGAAGAGGGGTGAAGTAAGGGGATATCACAGCTTGCAGATGTTACAGGTCCATAGTGGCATTCAGTGCAAATTGAATGGTCCCTTTGTGCTCTGCTATACCACTCTGGCCCTGTAAAAGAAAGGCCAAGCAGGTTTGTACATGTGGATTTTGCTTCCCTGCAGCATCCTATGCCTCCTCACTCCCCACCTCAGTCCTTCTCCATAGTTACACCTCTTGAGGGACTCCTTTTCCAATGTGTAAGGTGACTCGTATGTATCAGATGGTGAGGAGGGATGGCAGCACCCACCAGAGAGAAGGAAGGGACCCCCTCTGTGGGTCCCGGCTGATGAACAGGTGGCATCACATGCCTGGAATATGACAGCTGTCAAAGGGGAAAGTGACTGTGGCATCATCATACAGTAAATGTGTAAGATGTGAGGGAAGGTGAAGTGGGCCAGCCATGTGCTGTGCCCTGACAGATTACAGGTAAAAAGAATTGAGGAGGTCTCACACCGATGCCTATTGCCCATGACAAAGTCTATTTTCTACTGGAGAAGTGGAAAATAGCTGGTGGTTGCTGTCAGCCTTTCTTCAGAAGGCCATCGGTGTCTGGTTGCTGCAGCTGGTAGAATGGCATTGTGCCCCAGGGATACTGTGCTGGAGAAGGCAGAGATGAGCTGCATGGCTGGATGCAGGACTGCAGACTGGAGCTCTATGTTGGAACAGCAGGAGAAGGGATAACCTAAGAGAGCTGACACCCATCCTAAGAGAGTTGTGTGTCCACTGGGATGAGGAGGTAGTACAGGATCTGATTGCTGCCACCTCAGCCGGGAGCACTGGGCCAAGTCTGAAACGCTTTGGCAGATCCATGTGAGGAGCTGTGCTTAAGAGCCACAACACTGAATCATTTCCCAGAAATCCCCTGTCAGTCTAACCATAAACACCAGTAGAGTGGAAGGTGGGGGGACATGTGTATCTTCCATTTCCTACAACAAAGCAAGCATAAAGGGGATTAGGAAGGCAGTAGTGGAGGAAAAAAGAGAAAGATTTAGAAGAGAATGGAACATTAAGATTGAGAGGGATAAAATGCAGATTGAAGTTGTTGGACTTGAACAGAAGAACTTCTCAGTCTATATATTTAGCTCATTGAGGTATATAAACAGAAACCTACAGCCAGCTCAGCCACTTCTCCCCCAGCGGAGTGAGTCATCAGCCCTTGGATCTAAAGTTAGGCTCACGTCAGAGCTTACACACTCTCTCTCATTTTATTTTTCTCTTTCTATTTTGAAGGGTGTGGGAAAAGCTGAGCACAGTCTCCTGGAAGCAGCAAACATAAAGCCACAACAGCAACAGATGCTGGACCTGCTGGCCTACCTGAGAGCACTGTGACACAGCCTGTATGTGTCTGGTTGCTCCTCTTCCTTGCTGTGAGTCTAGGGATGAGCTCAGCTGACATGTGGCCATGTCTAATGTGAGCACACTGTAGACCTGGCTCTGAGGGGTCTGTGTGCTGTGCGGATGAGCAGGAGGGAGACCTGTTCTGCACAGCTGTTCCTGGAAGCAACAGCAACAGGATTCACAGTCAGTGAATCATGGTCAGAGTTTGGCTTTGGTGTGTTGCACAGGAAAGCAGGATCTGCCATCAGGGCTGGCAAGAGGGGGTTTGGGTTGGGTCAGCCTGGCAGGTTGGTACCCATGAGACTTCACTAGATGAGACCTTTAAATTTGGTGTAGGCTGCTGGCTAGTGGGTTCAGCCCACAGCCACCTGCAGGGACGAGGGCTGCATCTCCCAGAGCTAACCCTGCAGCCTCTGTGCTTTGGTATGGCTCTTTCTTTATTGCTTGTTCAGTCTTTCTCAGTTCCCTCAAGCAGTTGCAGAGAACATGCTTTCCCCACTAACCCCTCAGCTAGTGCTGCTGGCTCAGACGGTGACAGGGATGCTGCCTGTCACGTGCTCCTCTTGAAAGTCACAGAGGGTACAAAGAGAGACCCTTGTAAGTGCTCTGGATGCAAGCAACAGTAGGACCAGCTTGATCCCACTCCAGGCCACACCCAGGAGACTCCACAGGTATCACTCAGGGCAGGTGCAAAACTCTTTGAAAGTGCATTGGGGTTTGAAGACTTCTGTGAGCTGCAAGATGAGAAGCTGTTAATCTTCAGATCCTTACATTGGGGATGGTGAAGAGGAATGCCTGCTCAGGGAGGGCAGCCCAAGGCTTGGTGACACCACAGTGATTGCCACCATGAGGGATGCCTGTGGTGTACCCACCAGCAAGCCCACAGAAATAGTTCCCAGTGTGCCTGTTCTGGGGAGGGGTGTGGGGATGAGGGTCTCTGCTGTGGAATGTGAGCAGCTCCAGATCTGCAAAGGAATGAACAACATGGTCCTGTTTCTTCACCCAGCCTCTTTCCCTCTCCCCTCTGTCCAAGCCTGTTGCATGGTTGAGTCTGAGTGAGAATTCAGATGTCTTGGTATCCTCATACTGTAAGACATGCTTCTGGGATGTGGACATCAGTGATGACCCACAGACTATCCTGGGTGTGTATTTATGTGGACCTGTCCTCCTGTGACCCCGTGTGTACCCTTCAACATCCCTGACCATTTCAAAAAGAAATTTTGCCTTTCATTGCTGCCTGGTTTCTCCCTCCTGTCTCACCCTCTCCTTTTCTCTCCTGCCCTCGTCCTCATTCTCTTTTTTCATTTGATATTCATGCATGAATAAATTCAATTGCATTTTCCCCCTGTTTCCCCTGAAGGGGCTTGTTGGTGAATTACAGGCATCTGAAATCATATAATGCTCAGATTCATCATTTTGGGGACAGAATTGAAGCCCTTCTTCTCCTCAGGAAGGAATAACATGCTTTTTGTGAGGAGAGGGAGTGGTAACTGTCTTGTGACTGGTGAGGAGGAAGCCAAGGACATTAACCTCTGCAGCTCAGGGTGGACTTGGTAGCATAAGTGGACTATGAGGTCATCCAGCCCCTCTGCTCTATGGGAATGGGGACAGCACATGTAGGTGTGTTTGTATGAGGCTGCAAGTTGCTAGTGTATTTGCTGTGTGATGCTCACGGTGTGCTTAGCAAAGAGTAACATCTTTTGTGGGCTGCCACAGGTTGGTTGAGGCAGGAGCTGTCTCAGGCTGTTGCTGGCAGCCTGTCACCTAAGGATTCAGAGCAATTGCCTATACATCTCTATTGGTAACCACCTCAGCTGACTTTTGGGGTGGTTAAGTGGCTCTGGTATCACCCCAAACTCTGCTGTGGGTCTGGAGATGTGCCAAGTGTCACATCCCTATGGCACTAAGAAGCTCAGGTTGGTGTGTCACAAAATCATGTCCATTCTGCACTTCAAGGGGCTTCCTGATGTGAATGGGCACTTGGTGTCTCCCCATTCCTACATAGGAACCCTCCAGCTCATGCAGGACAGGATTCAGAACAACAACCATCTCTGGTACTGAAGGTAGTTGTAGGTAGTGTCCTGAACAGCTTCAGTACAGTCTCTGACCACAATAGGTTGAGGTCCAGCTATCACAAACATTTATTATCCTGGAATAAAATATCTGTCTCACTTGTGGAAGAGTTGTGGCTTCACCATGTGGCTGCAGCTGTGGTCAGAAGCTATGAAAAAAGAAAGGCTGGATGTGCCAGAGGCACTGCTGTTTTTCAAGGGGGTTAGAAAGGCTGAAGTTACGCCGGGAAGTGCTGTTTTCATGGGGGTTATTAATCAGGTAACGTTTCATGCTTACAACATTCCCGTTTTTAACTCAGCCCCCTGATTTTTTTTTAGCACTTGTGGTGCACCCTGAGAATCCTCTGAGGGCTGAATTTGCCTTTTAGGAGAGGAAACAAGATTTGACACTTTATACAACACAGAAGTGCTATGCTAAAAGCAGACAACAACCGTCATCTTTGCTTCAAAGATGTTTAAGAGCCTCATGAGAGGCTGTGGTGGTGCTAGCCACCTCACTCAGGCTCCACTGAGCTTGGCTTATAGGGTAAGAATGACCAGGGGCTCCTTGGCTTCTGCCCAATGCTCGTGGCACAGCAAAGCCAAGCCATGTGGAGACGGACAGCAAAGATGGTATTAACTGTGAGTTTTTCATCTTAGATGGTGGATGAATGTGAGCTATGTTGGGGTAAAACCAGAGATACTGTGGCTGTACTGGAAGGTGGGATCACTAAATTGCCTTTCAAGGGTCTGTTTTGCAGTACAGTTAAAAGTTCCTGGTTTCCCAGTCATTTCAGGTCAGATATGTTAATTATCCTGACCCGGCTATTTTAGCTGTCATGCAGTTTGCGGCAGCCAGCGCTGATAATGTCTTGGTGGGAAAGGGCTGGAGAAGTCTTTGTGCAACCCTCTGAGGAAGCAGAGGAGCTTCTGGGCTGGCTGTTGGCTGTTACTTACAAATATGCCTGTGCCTGATGCAAGAATATTTCCATCCTTCATAACATCTGGGGTTATATATTGGTCTTAAAAAGTAAAAGCCATGAAAAGCCATGGGGTCTGAGATGGCTTGGTGTAGTGTTTCATTCCCATGACTGACTTGGGGATTCTCAGCTGGAAATCTGAAGGTTGATGCTCCAAGGATGAGGGGCCTGCACTGGTACGCAGGCCATTCTTCTCAGGCTCAAGATAGTAGATGTCTGGGCTGACCCTCCATTGGGGGGGACTCGGGGCAACCATACTCTGTGCTAGCCCTAGAACAGCAAGTGTGATACCCATTCCTCTTGTTTTCTCTCAGCTTCACGAAACATAGCAGGAAACCAATTTGCAGTGAGTTGTTCTCACACCCTGAGTTGCCCTAACAGATTTGGGAGTAGGATGGGGTTGAAAGGAGGGGCTGGTTTTCAGGAAGGGACTTTTTGGGAGGGTTGCTAGGTTGATTTTCTTAACTCTTCCCAAGGGGTAGTTCTCTAACCTGCTTGATCTGTGTCCTGTGGAGGGACACATGCTCACAAGTTCAGGGCAAGGCAGGGATGCCATAGCTGGTGCCAATCAGAAAAGGAAGGATAAGGGGGCTGAAGGCAGGGGGAGGTCTGTGTCCTGAGACCACATCATGGATGTGGGTCTGTGACAGTGTGCAAGGAGATATCTTCTGTTCCTCTGGTGTTGCTAGAATTCCTGCCTTATGTGCCTCTAATTGTAGGTTTCCCCTAAAGACATTTGGTGTCACTGTAAGGACGGCATTTCACTCTCCTCTCTGCCTGTACAGTTATTCTCTCACTGTGCAGTTCGCTCCACAAACCGTCGGTGAACATACTGTAAGACACAGATAGAGACAGACAGACATGCAGAAACTGCACACCAGTCCTTCCTTCTTGCTTTCCTACCATGGAATAGCAAAACTTGCCCCCACCCACACCTCCATCACCTCCCAGTGCCCTGTGATTATTTTGACCCTCTGATCTTTTTGGAAGGAAGCTTCTGTCACTTCTTCCCACCGCCCCCCCCCCCCCCCCGGAAAAAGCCCCCCAAACCCTCCTGTGTAGGAAGAGGTCCCTTTTTTTCCCTCTCTTCTTTTGCTTTGACTCCAGAGCTTCAGACTCCAGCCCGAGCAGCCACTATTTCTTACCATGTATTCTCCTTTTAAACCATCTCCTCCCTGCACACGCTCAGTCCTTGCAGCCACGGATTTAACACAACTCCCCGCTTCTCGCCTGCAGGTTCTTTGCTCCCCGTCACTCAGCTGATCTTGATCTTTTTTCCTCCTGCTTTTTCCCCCACAAGGCGCTGAGGTGTGTGTGTGGCTGTGTGTGTGTCTGTGTGCAAGGGGGGAGCTTGAGGGGGGGGCTTTTTTTTTCCTTGGTGGGGGAATTTTTTTCGGAGCGTCTTCATTATTTATTTTGCTTCTCTGACTTGGACACTTCTCCCTTGGAGATTTCTTTTCCATGCAAAGGTAGGTGAGACGCATGCACACCTGGCTAACTGTATGTCTGTCTTGTTTCACTTGGGTTTTGCTGTCCTTTTAATAGAAAACTTGCACCCACCCATGTACCTGCATCGGACCCAATTTGCTTTGTACCTGTTTCCTCTGTGGCAGAAGTAAAGGCTGAGGATAGACATGTCTGTAGGGTTAATAACGTCTTTCCAGAGAGTAAAGTTATTTCTCTGTGCATGTCCAGCTGGAACCTGTGTGTCTGTGTGCGTTGCCCATGTATGTGAGACTGCCTCTGTTTACCCAACAAGTAGCAATAATTGATTTTGGTGGGTGTTTTGGGTGGGTGGGTGGTAAAAAAGGGAACAACTGTGTGTCCAGCAGTTCTTATCCATAAGTGACTGCAGCAGGGAATGTGTTTCTCATACGTATTCAGAAGGTTTTTATACGTGACTATAAATGATATAAGGAGGGTGAATAATCCCAGGAATTTCAAATTTAGCCCTGGTTACTTTGCACTGCTATAATGGGGAAGAATGGTGGGAAAGAGGAAGGGTTACAAAATCTCCTCCCTGGAGAGGTAACTGCGTGAGACTTGTATATATATAACTTTTCTTAAAATCATCTCGCTGGTTAGGGGCTTCTTGGGTTTGGGGTATTTGTTTTTCTTTGGAAAGCAATAGTTTGGTCGTGGATTTAGGTTTCATAAATGAGCTTTTATTGTTTTGTTGATGATTCTTATTGCATTTCAATTGCGTGTACAACATCCAAAGTGTCTGAAAAAGGACCGGGAATAGGACGTACTTTAATATAGCAAATGCATCATCTTCTGTACATCACTGGACGCTGTTGGCTGGAGTCAAAGGGAGAGGAATAGAAGAACTACAAAAGAAGAGAACTAGAAATAATGTGAGACGTTGTTGACTGGCAATTATCTGGTATATTTTCTGCCAGTACCGGTTTTCATAACACTCTTGATGGATACCTTTTGCTTTTTGGTAACAGCAGTTGTGTGAAAAGTACCAGGAGCTTTTTAAAAAAAGAATAGAAGACCAACCTACATTATTTCCCTGCAAAGAAAAATGGTAAATCACAGAAAAATGGTAAATCTAAAAAAGCATAACTTCATCTGCATTTTTTCCCTGCTAATAGGAAGTGGTTTTCTCATTGGTTTGGGGGTTGCTAGTGCTTCTGTATCTCTGTCGCTTAGAAAACTGCTATGATAATTGTCAGCTGTTTCTGCCTGATATTGCAGAGCTCTGATCTTAAATTTGAGCTGTTGGTTCAAGATTTATTGTCTCAGAAGAAGGAATGGGGTCTCCTGACCCTTCTCTCCCCTCACCCCTTGATGTTTTCACACGAACACGTAAACTTCTCTATTGGTGGAAGAAAATCCAGAGGCTCATTATCTTCTCACCACCATACCTGCAAAGAAACTTTTAATTTGGAGCACTGGGAAGAGTATTCAAGAGCTCTATTTCTGCCCCACTTCCCCTTTCCATTTTAAGGACACTTTCTGAGCAGCTGTCCCCCAGGCAGCATTGCCCCATCCCTGGGCATGAGCACAGCCTCAGACACCAGGCAGCTGGCCTCTGCCTGCAAGGGTTTGTGCTGCTGGACTGAAGCATTTGTTTCTCTCTCCATTAAATAACATTGTAGTTTCATGGCACTGGCATCCAATGTGAGCTTCCTCTGAACAGCAGCAGTGGCCGCCTCTCGAGGAAGATCTAGTGCCATGGTTGCCTCCTGAGGGGAACTGGGAGGCAGACAGGGATGGAATCCCAGCATCGTGCTGGGTTCCCCGCACACTGGCAGGGTGTTTGTACTGGGCTGGCTGGGAGAGGGTGCAGTACCTGTCTGGGAGAGCCTTGGCCCTGGCTGTAGCAGGAAGGAGGGGATAAACAGCTCTTCTGCAGATGTCACTGGGAGATGTGTGTCTCGTCACTGGCCACCTTGATTCACGAGGCAGATGCACAAGTGACTTGCCAGGAGGTCTGGTGGTGAATGTCTCAGAGTCAGGGGGTCAAGAAGGGAGCTTTTGTCTGCCATGTCTAAGTGGTTTGCCTTGTGAAGCTGGGATCCAGTCGACAGTGCCTATCATAAAGGAGGGATCATGCCAACTGTCTTATGCTTTCTCTTACAAAATCTTCCTTGTGGCTGTCTCAGGAGAGTGTTCAGGCCATGGACCTGGTTGGAGCAGGGCCAGCACAACCATAGCCATCGAGGGTAAACAAGGGGAAGCATTACAGGAGGAGAATGCTGATTCACCAGGAGCTCACTGCTTGCCTGTGGGTGTTTTTGGGTAGGCACAGAGGCCTCAGACGGGATATGAGGAGACTGGTTGGGCTACTTGGGTCTGTAAGAGTGCACCCACAATGCTGGGTGAGCTTTCCTGAGTCCCCACCCTTGAACCCACCAAGAGCAGCACATTTTTTACTGGCCCAGCCCTGGGCATTCCTCAGAGTGTTAGTATTGCACTTGTGGCCCAGGCTGCAGACCTCCTTTCCCCTTCTCCCTTCTTCCATTCCTTCCCCCTTCCCTTCTCTGCCCTGTCCCATCCACAGCAAGGTACCCTAGGAGGACATCTCAGACCAGGGTGAATTAGGCTGAGCCTTTGATTTGGGAAGAGTCTGCAATTCTGGGTTTTTCTGGAAAGAAGCCATATGCTTGGTCAGCTTTTTTTTGCTGAGGAGAAGAATGTTGAAACCAATTTTTATTCATTTTTCTCAAAGAGAACAAGTATCTACAGCTGGAAACTCATGAAATGCACACACAGTGTGAGAAATCTTTAAAAGAACTGGCCACTGATTGAAAATAAATCTGATGTTTTATTAAATCAAAGTCCTAATCTTGCAAATTCAAGCCAAGCAGGTGAATGGCTGCACTTGCACAGAGCCTCGCTGACACTTCTGGGTCCATGGATGGCCTGAGGAATGAAGTGATGCGGGTGGATCTGCAAGATCAAGCAGTACCATTTCTTAGCTGCATTTTTAAAAAAGAAGTAGGACGGGATAATGTAGGACTTGATTTTAAGAGTGTTCATGATCTACAGAACTCCAGCCTGTTACTGGAAAGTAAAGGTTTCTTCCCCAGAACAGAGCTGCAGAGCTGCAGAGTTGTTTATAATGACCTAATATAGTCAGTTTGTTTGGTTTATTCATCTGTATCTGAAACAGGTACCTTGAAGCTCTTAGAAATCATGTGGAGGTTTGAAAAATGTCTGATACTGATACAAAATTTATTTGAGCCCTCTAATCATAACTCAGACTGCATAAATCAACTCACTAACTTGGTAATAAACTCCTTGCATTCCTGAGTCTCATCAGGCCCTGGTATTTGAAGCACTGCGGTGTGCCCTAAAGAGCAATCAGACCAGTGTATCCAGGGCTAATTGCAATGAGGAGATCTCAGAAAAATGCCTTGGACTAGATAGAGGTCTGTGCTGTTGGGGTGGTGCAGCAGAGAGGTGGTCTCTTGGCTAAGCCAGGCTCTTCATCAGGGTCAATGCCAGTCCTTGCTGCTTGTGAGCAAGTGGTCGTGCTATGGGCTTTTGGTGTGAAACGTTGCTTGTTGGTGTTTTCTGCAGTAGCCTGCGTTTCCAGCACCCGCAGAGTGCAGTACAGCAGCTCAATCTTGTGTGACCAAGGAAGGATCACAGGGTGTGTCTGAAGGAAAGGTTGTTCTTCTCTTATCAGGTGGATGTCTGTTAAAAAAAAATCCAGGCAGTTGGTCTCTGCATCTGACATAACCTTCAACTGCAGTGCAGACACCACATTGTGCCTGGATGTAAAGCTTGACAGGGGTGTCCTGGGGAGGTCTAGCAAAGGGCATTTCCAAGGAAAACCACTAGAGATTTGGGTTGCGGCTGTGTGCTTGAGCAGGATGGTGAGGACACACTGACCAGTGCTGTTGGTACCTGGTGAAGCTGCAAGTGCTGGGGATTTTGCTTCTGTAATGTGAATGCTGAAAGTATTTGTATGGTGGCATTGTTAGGCAGGGGGATGTTTTTATTTCTTATCTCTGAAGCATCAGAGTTTGGCTGTGGCTGGAAAAACTGGTGTGCAGAGAGCACAGGTGAAGTTAGTGGTGTTAAACCTTTCCCAGGTGTTGGGTCACTGCATCTTATTGACAGGCCTGATTAAGTCACTTTCCAGGATGGAGGTTAGGAATGGGTATTACTACAGGTCAGGCTGGCAGGGACAGATGGATCCTGTTTCTGTTACTGCAGTGTGTGTGTGTGCAGTGTGCCCAGCATCATCTTGCATCTCCTTCCAAAGCAGGGAATTTTAGCAGTGGTGATGACCTCAATTGCTTGTCTTCCTTGCCTTGTTTTTTTCTCCTGTTTTGCCTCTAGGGGTACTCTAAGTTTGCTGGTGAGGGTAACGAGAGATGGGGAGTAGGGCAAATGTTCATGAACTCTTTTGGCCCAAAAGTTTCCTTGCAAGGTTGTCTGTTAATGGGGAGGTATTTGGCTCATACTGTAGGGGTCCTTTTCAGATCTGTGGTCAGAGTGGCTGGAGAGCAGCCTGGCAGAGAGGGACTTGGTAGTACTGGTTGACAGCTGGCTGAACAGGAGCCAGCAGGGTGCCCAGGTGGCATGAAAGGCCAATGTCATCCTGGCTTGGATCAGCAATAGTGTGGCCAGCAGGACTAGAAACGTCATTCTTCCCATGTGCTGGGCATTGGGGAGACCTCCCCCTGAGTACTGGGGGCAGTTTTGGGCCCCTCACTTAAAGGAAGAGATTGAGAGTCTGGAGTGGGTCCAGAGGAGAGCAACAAGGCTGGGGAAAGGACTAGAGGGAAAGTCTGATGAGGAGAGAGTGAGGGAGGTNAGAGTGTACATGGCACTTAATGCCCTGGTCTGGGTTGTGGTGATGTTAGGTTAAAGGCTGGATTTGATGATCTCAGAGGTCTTTCCCAGCTTCAATAATTCTGTGGTTCTGTGATTACATTGGTGTCTTTGCTGCTTTTCTGTGATTTCTATTCAAGAAACTATCCAAGCATTTGTTTTGGTTGGTTTTTTTTTCTGGTGGAGATTGTAGGGAGGTGGGTGGTTGGTTTCATCCAAGTAACCAGTGATAAGACAAAAGGAAATGGCCTCAAGTTGTACCAGAGAACTTCTTCACAGTGAGGGTAATGGTGCATTGGTGAATGCTGCCCAGGGGGATTGTGAAGTCTCCTTCTCTGGAGATGTTCAAGACTCTCCTAGATACATTGCTATGCGATGTATAGGATCTAGGTGATCCTGCTGTGGCAGGGAGATTGGACTATATGATCTTTTGAGGTCCCTTCTGATCCCTGATCCTATGATAATATTAGACTTTAGGAAAACTTCCTTCACTGTTGAGCATTGAACAGGCTGCCTGTGGAAGTGGTTGCCTCACTATCCCTGGAGGTATTTGAAAGACTTCTAGATGTGGTGCTGAGGAATATGGTGTAGCAGTGGACTTGGTGTTCTTAGGTAGGTTTAGGGTTGGATTTGATAATCTTGAAGGCCATTTCCAGCCTAAATGATTCTGTGACAGAAGAGGATTCTTGAGGCTTTATATAAACAAGTAGCAGTGTCAATAGTCAAATCATGGGATGCATGGAGCTCTCACAAGGTCCTGGTCTATCTACTGACCTCTGATTGAACAGCTTGTAGGCCATTGCAGAAGAACTACTGGTGTCGTTTCTGCTCTGCATCTAGGTGGTTCCCATCTTAATTTGTCTCTCATTTCCCCTTTCCTTTCTGGAGGCAGCCTGGGGCATCATTGCAGTCCTTCAGCTCTCTTCCTACTTTTGTTTTTGCCAGTTTGTTCACTCCAAATATGCATCTGGGTTTATGCAGGTGATCTCATTTGGAGACAGGGTGTTGGAGAGGACAGACAGTAATTTATAGAGAAGGGAGAGGTGCAAGATGCTGTTGATGCTCCCCAAATCCCTTAGCATTGTGTTTCATTTAGATGTGTGCCTTCCTCTCTTGCTTCTCTCTACTTCCCTTTCCACCCTTGGGAATCTTCTTTCCAGCTGTAAGCAGGAAAGATCTGGAGGTGGGGAAAGGATGCTTGCACAGCTATGAGAGGTTGCATCCAGTTCTGTGAAGCAGGGGTCTTTGTGAGTCTTGTGTGCTGCTGTTTTCCTACACCTGACCACTGTAAGAGATCCTGAAGGGACACTGAGTTTAGCTGGGCACTGGAGAAGGATCAAAAAGAGCAGAAAGGTTAGTCCAGGAAGGATGGTGTGAAAGCACAGAATGTCTCAAAGCCAGCTTAGACTGGGTGGCAGTGACTAGTCTGGCTGCAGCTCTGGGGTGCCCTTTTCACTCTCAGCATTAATACAGCAGTGGCAGCTGCAGCGCTGGGCACTGTTTGTCCTTGTGGTGGGCAGGAACTGTAGCTCCATTCACCCAGTGTGGGCTTCTCCAGGAGGGACGATCAAAATATTTGTATGTTTTGCCTCTCCCACGAACAATTCATATTCTGGATCAGGAGCTGAGGATGTGAGGACAGCTCCAAAGCTGTTGTTGCTGAGAGCTTATGAGACAATTATCTTCCTCTTCATCATCCTCATCAGAGCCATCTTAGCTGACATCTTCATTGCTGATCTGGAGGAGGGAGTAAACAGCATGTTAATGACTTTCCTGGATGATGATAAAACAGGGTTTTGCCTGCCAGTGGGGATGCAGAAAAATAACACCAAGAGAACTCAGCAAGGTCAGAAAGATGGGTGGAAAATAACAAGTAATGAGATTCAGCTTCAGAAAACCACAAGCTAATGCATCAGAGGGCAATATAATCTAAAACACGTGGTCTGAGAACCTGATGAGGCATGCGGAGGGGTTAGCAAACGCCCCAAAACTGAGGTGTGATGGTAGATGACATATCAGACATGGGCTTGTATCGTGATGGGGCCAGCAACAGAGACATAACAATTACAGCCCGTCTCTGTGGCCAGCCTAGGTGCCAGCCCTGTGGGAAGGTGGCTCTTGGTCCTTTATTAATGGCAAAGCATTGTTAGGCAAGAGGTGACTTCCAGTGCAGGTCTGCATGGAACAACCACAGGACTATTGAGATTACTTTATGAGCAAGGATTAGGTGCTAAAGATGTGTAGCGTGGTTAAGTGGTGGCTTAAGTGAGAGGACATGACAGGAATCAATTAACATGAAAGATGTGTATGTGTCCAAGGAGGAGGCATTGCTGTGGGCAGTGCAGACCAAAGGGGATTGCTGGGAGTGAGGGATCCAAGCTGGAAAGGGAAAACACTGGATCTGGGGCAAAACCTTCCCATAGATGGGTTTTTACATTAAAGTGTGGAATAATCTCCAAAAGCAGGGTTTTGTGTGCCTGCTTATTTGGCTCACCAAAACCAAACTTTTGTTGAAAGCAAGCATGCATATTCTCTGGAGAGCAGTGGGTGAGGCTAGGGCCTTCAGAGGCATTAGCCTCTGAGTCTAACACAACCCACATAATTAAGGCCAGGTAACAATTTTCCACTGAGTAGCTTCCTTTGCCTCTGCACCTCCTCTGTGCAAATTGACCACGTTGTTCCCGTGCTTCTTCTCCTCTGTTTACCTTATCCCCATTTCTCTCTGTGGAGACCACCTTTACTGGTCTCCACATCCTTCAGGCTTGGCCAAAGGCTTCTTAGCATCATAAGCAGATCTCTACTTTGCTGTGCTATGGATGGAGACCAGAGGCATGACCGCGATGAGGCTATCCCAGCCACACCAAGGGGAGCAATGTGGTGGATGTTGGTTATGATGAGAAGGACGGGAGAGTCCAGGAGATCTAGACTAGCTCATCCTACAGCTGTGGGGTTCCACCTGCTGTACAAGCTGAAGGCAGGGTACTGCTGAAACTTTGGGAAAGATAGTTTGCTCATCTTTTATTTTGTCCTGTGCTGATCCCACTGCTTCTTATTGTTATTCCCCTGCACAGCAGGAAGGATGAATTTCTTCTGCTCTCTGTCCCAAGCAGGAGGAGGGATCCAAAATTACTAGGGTGGGAAGGGGGATGCAAATCTGGCAGAGGGTAATAACATGTGTGGAAATAAGACACAGCAATCACCCAGCATGCAGCTGAATGGCAACAGGCCATGGGCATTTGACCAGGCAGGGCAGCTGGGAGGCCCTGGCTCTGGTGCAGGCCACTGATGGTGTGTTTCAGGGGCACACCAGCACCTGTAAGTGATGAATTCAGGCACCATTTGAAACACTTTCTGATGGGTTCCACTATGTCCCCTTGCATTAGGAAGCTCTCAGATGATGGAGATGTAAAAGCATCTCTTCCAAATTAGCTGCTAACACAAGTGACCCTGTTCCTTACTGATACCGTACACCTCCACAGGCACAAGAGAGCAGGTGTTGCCTCACATGAGGAGGCAGAGGAACACACCATTGCCAGATGAACATAAACACAGAGGGAGCCGGGTACCACTTACAATATTGTGCCACTGCAAGCGCTCAGAATGTGAGACCTGTATGACTAACGCATCCCCACAGCCAGACACATGCATCACAGATAACACACGGCCAGCGCTTGCCATTTATAGCAGCAAACAAATGCGGGCTTGCAACCACATACAGCAGACCACCCTGTGAGGCATAGGCACACACACAGCTACCAAATGGGGTCACCCCTACGCCTTCATAAATATGCTACATAGTCAGTGACATCCTGAAATAAGTCCAGGTTTCTCTGAAGCTGTCCACAAGATGCTCATCAACTTCTGAGTGAACGTTTGAAGATGATCAATAAATACGTGTGCCACAGGTGCTTCTCTGAGTGATGGAACCACATTCCCCTCCCCTGTGATGGCGGTTGGAGGTTGTAATTTTTATGCCTTTTCTATAAGGGTGCTCTGGAGTGTTAATGAGATAGAGCGGCTGCTGCACTTCCTGTTGCTTCTGAGTAACAGGTGAATGATTGT
This sequence comes from Upupa epops, assembly GCA_013397515.1. Classification (NCBI taxonomy): domain Eukaryota; kingdom Metazoa; phylum Chordata; class Aves; order Bucerotiformes; family Upupidae; genus Upupa; species Upupa epops. Next base: position 119,678 of record VZRI01002661.1, read on the forward strand.
GATGGATGGTTTGCAAAGGATTTGGTTCCCTCAGGATGGGAGGTGCTGCAAATGTATCAGGCTGAGGATGCTCTTAAAGGAAATATATTCTGTACTTTGATCTCAGCTGTGGGTCTGTATTGCCCGTTGAGAGCAGTGTGCAGGGAGGAAGGGACATAGCAGTGTGGGCTGATGAGGCGTATGGGGTTAAGGATAGTGGCAGGGAAGGTAAACTGCTGTGCTGGAGGTGAGACATCTTGCTGGACTCTGGGTGGATCACCTCCAGCATTGGAATGATGCTCTGGGGACCTCTTTCTGGAATTTCCCTCTCCTGTCTGGCTGCAGAAGGCTCTCACTGGCAAGATGCAGCAGTCTCCTTTCTGCACACTTATGTTTTCAGGAACGACCATGAGCATTGCAAAGGTGTCATCAGCCCTCACTCACTCATAGTCCCCGCTGATCCCTCTCTGCCCATACCCCTTCCAAGGAGGGGTGGTGAGGAGGCAGGAAACTGCTTCAGCTGGGGTGTGTTTTCTGCAGGACCTTGGTCTGGCTCGTTCAGAACACTTTGGTAGCCGTGGTGTGCTTGGCAGGTCGTGTCATTAACAGCCCAGGGACGCCAGTTGCAGCCTTGGAGGGAAGTGTGTCTCAGTGGAGATCTCTTTGAGCAGTGCAAGCCAGGAGGTAACGTCAGCCTTTGGGGACAGGCACCCGCAGTTGGAAGCATTGAATCATGACATCTCTTTTTTTCTCCCAAGCAATCTCTCCTGCTTATTAAGTTCACCACTTCCCCTGCTGTTTCAGAGCATCCTTCTCCCTTTCCCCCCAGCTGAGTCCAGCAAGACTAAGTGTTTTCTCCAGTGCTGGGAATAGCTGAGCCACAGGCTGGCAGCTTCTCCCATGCCTGGCAAGTCAGTGGGCTCCCTGCCAGCACTCGTGTGGGACAGATGTGTATGCCAGATGCAGGACTAGCAGAGACTCAGCTTGGGATAGGGGTAGTTTTCAATGGCCATCAGGAATGGATGGTGGGAGGAGTGCAGACTTGAAACTTGGCTCCAGGGAAGACTTTGGTGCAGGCTGTGCAGGGGCAGAAGCAGGAGGATCTGCCAGCCCACAAATACCTTCCCCTGGGAGAGAAGTGCATCAGGTTTAGCATCACTCCTGCAGCAGTGTGGGATTCTTTCAGGGGAAGTTGTTGTACATTCATTGGGGTTTGGACAGAAAAGACAAGGGTGGGGAGGATTTGATTTTCACTAATGGGTCTGGCCTGCCACCACCAGTTGGGGACAGACTTCTTGAGCTAAAGGCTGAGTAGGAAGAACATACATCTGTATAATGATTTAACTGTCCTCTTGCATTGACCTTGTCATAGCAAGCAGCATTTGTACAAAGGGGAGGTTAGAGGCATCCCAAAGGCAAGTGCTGGACCCTTATAATCCTGTCTGGTCTTACTGACTTTTATCTGGGTAGGAACCCTCTCTGTCTATGCACATTTTTCTGTCTCTGTAGATGTGTCAAAGTCACAGAATCACAGAATTACTGAGGCTGGAAAAGACCTCTAAGATCATCAAGCCCAGCCTGTGACCTAATATCACCACAACCCAGACCTTGGCACCAAGTGCCACATCCAATCTTTTCTTAAACACCTTCAGGGATTGGAACTTTACTTCCTCCGTGGGCAGTCTTTTCCAGTATCTGATCACCCTTTCCATGAGGAAGGGCTTCCTAACATCTTGGTTATTTTGATTTAAATAGGTCCTCTCCTGGGTCGAAATATTGTAACTGGCTCATCCCAGTTAGGTTGCCCAGCAAGGCTAGAGCATGAGCTGGCTGGTAATTGAAATCCCAGAGAAAATAACCAGCATGGCATGAGTTGCAGTCTGGCCAAAACAATGGAAACACCTGATTCCAGCCTTCACGTTTGAACTGGTAGTGGTGAGGACCCTGGATCTGACCCTGGCAAGAAAATCACTTACTTCCCCCTTGAATCTGAGACAGCTTTACTTTGCTTAAAAGAGCTTGGAAGTGCCCCAGTACTTGGGGTTTCCCTCTCCCTCTTTTGATGCAACATATTCATTCTGCTTAATGTAGGGTATACACTGTGATTGCAGCCTTGGGGCTGGTTTTGGTGGCAGAGCAGACTTTAACCTCAGGAAGGAAAGGGGTATTACTCACATCTCCAGTGGGGCAGCTGTCATTTAAGGACTGTATTTAGCTTCAGGACTTCCAAAGGGATTTAGCTGGCTCTGTGTCTGTATGACCTCTAATGAGTCACTCTGGGCTGCACAAATTGGGAGTGATAAACTGCCTGTGATGCAGCCACTACCTGATTCATACATGTATGTTTGACGTGGGCAGAGCTGCATCCCAAAGTCCCAGCTGCATGTGGCAGTGGTGAGATGGAGAAGATGCCCTGAATGTTTGCTTAGAGGGAATTCAGGGAATCGCTGATGAAGTTGTTTCTCCCATTCCTTTGCTCAGTTGTGCTGTTAAGGAAGAAGCTTTGTATGTTGCAGTTTGGAATTGTTGTGTCCTGCTCAGTGTGGATGCTCTGAGCACAGTAATTAGTTGTTCTCCTGGCTGCCCTGCTAACCTTTCTCCTCGAAGTTAATGGGAAAGAAGCTGGGCTCAGACACCGCATGTGAAGAACCTGTAAGGGAGCCAGCTCAGAGCAGGCAATGGGGAGCCGGTGGGAACAGGGAATGGAGAAGGGGGTACAAGGAGTTGCACAGGTGCTCAGGGTAAAAACCTGGCAAAAGTGAAAGCAGAGGAGCTGGATGATAGGAAGGATGTGCTGTTGCTTTTGTCACAGGGGTTAAACAATTATGAACAGCATCCCAAAGCTGGTCAGGAGACACAGTACCTGTTTCTCTCCAATAGCTGCAGGCCTTTGGAGTAATGAATTCCAGAGACTCTGCGCTATCCCCTAAGGGATACCATGTCTGCTTTCTAAACCTCTGTGCTTGCTGCTCTTTGTTCTGACAAATACCAAGTCTAGAAGAACAAGCAAAGCTTTGGATCAAAGTGCATGTCAGAAGCAAAGGGCTGAGAAAAGAGGTGGATAGGCAAAGCTTGCAGAGTCTTATCTAGGGATAACAGGAACTGCTGCCCATGCTGGAAAGGTTGGCCAGACCCAGCAGATGAATGCTGAGGAGACAACCAAAGGCCATGGATTTATCTGTGGGTAGGATGCAAGGAGACAAGATCTGTGCCATGGACAGACACATCCTTTCCTGCTGCTGTCTAGTCCTTTCTGTGTTGTGTCTGAGAGCTCTTGTGTTGCTTTTAGACCTGTATGTGTAACATGGGCTCTCCGGACACTCGAGCCTGCCAGTAGGGTGAAGGGAAGAAAGCATCCACTGGGCAGTCATTGGGCAAGCTCTGTTTTCTAAAAGTGTTCACTGTTAACATCCCTCCAAAACCAGGCCTTGGAGTATATTTCATTCCCCTCACTTTGACAAGCCACTTCCACTGTGTGATTTGATGGACTACATTTGGCTTTGTGCTTTCCCAGAAAGGGACTCCACTAAGGATACCCAGCCAGCACTCAGCCATCAAAACAATGTTCTTTAGCAAAATCATGGTGCTTTGCAGTACTCAGGTGCCACCAAGCGTAAGACCTGTTCGGCTCTTCTGTGTCTTCATGGTGCTTTTGCTGCCCCAGCAAAGGAGAGCTCCACAAGCTCCATTAAAGGGTGCTTAATATTTAATCCCACTTCTAGTTTGCATTACAGCTCCCTGTTTGAATGAATGACAGTTTGGTATGGGCTTGACATGCATTTGCTAGTGTTGGTCTGAAGGAGGCTGACCAAGCAACAGCAATGGAGGCAAGTCCAGCGTGTCTCTGGGTGGCAGAGGGCACATTAGTGCAGAAAGCTGAACATAAGAGTTGGGAGGACCTTGTGAGAGACTGTGAGGGCACAGTGGTTGTGTTGTGTCAGGATGGGCTCACACTGCTCCAAAGTACGGTACTTCTTTAGGGTGCTCAGGCTGTATCCAAAAAAGTTGGCATCATCACCTGAGCTGATGCAGCACCATGCCAGGGTGTCTCAGGGGCTACAGAGATAATTTAAATAGTTAGTGATGGAGAAGATTAGCCAGAGGTGTCTTGGTGGAGCGAGACTGGCAGAAAACTGTTTTGCTTAAAATTGCTTCAGCACAAAGTGTGACTCGGGTTTATCACTTGTCAGAGCTGTCAGGAACAGCTCTCCCCTGCTCCAAACTTGCTGGGAGAGTGCAGGGGTGTTGTGCTCTTGCTGCTGATTCCTCATGTGGGTTTCATTTATCTTTCTCCCCTCCTTTCTAGGGGTTCTTGCTTGCGGCTGGCATGGCAGAATACGTTCCCCAATCTCCCTCCACCTGGCCTGCAGGCCCACAACCCCCTCACGTCTCTGCTGTCTGTCCACTGGAGCCCATTGATTTGGGCATCTTGGAGCAGCAAACGCCACCAGAGCAGCCACCGTCCTCCCCGGAGCTGGGTGAGGATGAAGAAGTCACCTCCCCGCCAGACCCCGATGTCCCCTACCCTGACTTGGCTCCAGTTGTCTTCTTCTGTTTGAAGCAGACCACCAGCCCACGGAACTGGTGCATCAAAATGGTGTGCAACCCATATCCTTTTCAAGCTGCCCCTTCTCCCTCCCTACTCCTGGGTCCCTCCTGCCTCATCCCTTCCTCTCCCTGCTCTCCCAGGCACCTGGCAGGTAAGGAATGACATATTTAATGACCTGCTTTGTTCCTTGCTTGCATTTGAACAGAACCTCAGCTGCTTTAGTGTGTGATCAAAAGAAGCTGACTATGAAAGAGGAGACTTCAGAGAAAGCTGCTGGCAGCCCGTCACAGAGGGCTGGTGAGAGGAGAGGGGTGAGAAGCAGTATTTTAGAAAGGCCTGTTCTTTTCTTTCCAGCTCCCTTTTTGCCTTTGCCCTGGGACAGGGTGGGATTTTCTAGCCCAGGAGTTTGTCAGCAGGCTGCCAGGAATGGCAGAGGCATCTCCTCCCTCTAAGCCTACAGGCTTTCATGAGAGCTCTTCTTGCCCTGGGCAAGGGAGCCACCACTTCTGGACCTTGAATGGGAGGATAACTGTCTCCCCTTGTTGTTCCATCTAGTACATGCCATTGTCATGATGATGTCTTGCTATGATGTCTGGCCAGGAACAAACAGAATAATTTGTTCAGAATTTGATAATGAGCCCCAAATGTACTGGTGGAGATCTCTGGGATGTGAGCATGCCCCTTTGCACTGGAGGTCAGCCACCACGCGTGTCAGCGTTCACAGTCAGTGCATTGGTAGCAAAGAGGCTTCTGCAAGCTACCAGCGCAAACATGATCATGTGGTAGCATGGAGCCTGCTGGAATATAAAAAACAGGTGGAGGACACTTGCTGCTCTTTGAACTGTGGGACCTTTCAGATGAGGAGGAGGTGTAAGAGATGATAAATCATCATAGAGGTTGGTCTGAAGTTTAACTTGAACATTTTTCTGGCTATGAATCTCAAGTGATGAGCGTTCATCACTTAGTTCCTTGTTTGGTGGGTATTATCGATAAGGACGCTTGTTAGGGTTTTGATGAATTGGAGTCTAGATAAAGTCTGAGTGTCTGTGCACACAGCAGGCTCACTAAATGTTTCTAAGAGACTTCACAGCTTTAAGAGCCAAACCCTGGGTGAAGTCTTGAGGTACTATTAGCTGTAACACATGACCTTAGGTGGCTGATGAATCTGGAGATTTGTTTCCATTTCAAATGTAGGAAAGGGTTTGTGTTTTAGCTCTGTTCCTATCTTAAAAGCCAGAAGTTCCTAAAAAGGAGCTGCAGTCTCAAGCACAGGTTATGACTGAGAACTTGTTGGAGGTTTAGGTTTTTTCCTTTCCTTTTTGGTGGCTGCTTCTTAAAATTTTAAAACTTCACATTGAATTATGCATTGCTTTTCAACCACTGTGTGTCTGCACTAGTTATTATGTCTTGGGAATCTTGTCCCAGCGTGCGGTAGGCTCAGAGTAAATCATGAAAGAGTTTGTGTCTCACAGCAAACTATGGATTCAGAAAATGAAAGAAGAGTAATAGCCTGGGTTTGGGATGAAGATTTGCATTTGAATGGGGGTAAAAGGTTGGGAGTGAGAAAAGTGCCTGTTCCTACTTCTCTCTAAGTAGTCAAACAGCCCTTTTAGTTTGGTTCATAGCAAGGAGCTTGTTTTCAGGTGTTACGCAGATTCACAGAATTATTGAGGCTGGAAAAGACCTCTAAGATCATCAAGCCCAGTCTATGTATGACCTAATGCCACCACAATAAGCTAGACCAGGGCACTAAGTGGCACACCCAGTCTTTTCTTAAACACCTCCAGGGATGATGACTCCACCACCTCCCTGGGTAGTCCATTCCAGTGTCTGATCACCCTTTCTGTGAGGAAGGGCTTCCTAACATCTAGCCCTGCCCTCTCATCCTGTCACACTGTCTGGGAGAAGAGCCCGACCCCACCTGACTACAACTTTCCTTCAGGTAGTTGTAGAGTGATAAGGCCCCCTGAGTCTCCTCCAGGCTAAACAACTCCAGCTTCCTCAGACTCTTTATTAGACTTTCCCTTTAGTCCCTTCCCCAGCCTTGTTGCTCTCTCTGGACCTGCTCCAGCCCCTCCATCTCTTTCTTGAAGTGAGGGGCCCAGAACTGCCCCCAGTGCTTGAGGGGAGGCTTCACCAGTGCCCAGTACAGAGGGAGAATGATGTCCCTCGTCCTAACGGCTGCACTATTGTTGATCCAGGCCAGGATGCCACTGGCCTTATGTGCCACTTGGGCACTCTGCTGGCTCCTGTTCAGCCAGTTGTCAACCAGTACTGCCAGTTCCCTCTCTACCAGGCTGCTCTCCAGCCACTCATCCTCCAGTCTGTAGCTCTGCTGTAGATGAGCTATGGGTGTTGGAGCCATGTAATTAGGAGTTTGGCACTATATGCCCATCTTACTGTTTAAATGTTACTTTCATTTTAACTCTCTGACATATGTGGTATTTGACTCTGAAAAGGAAATGTTCATAGTAGAAGCCATGGAAGGAAGGAATAACCCTCATGCAGTCACCTGTTGATGATATTATACTTGGCTACATGTGACATAGGGTGAAGGGCAATGCTGGGGCTTCTGAAAACCTTTTGAAAAGATTGTGGCCTGTGATTTCAACCCAGCTGTGTGAAGTTAGGACAGTATTTGAAAAGCAGAGACTGAATGGAGAGGATTCATTTCCTTTGATTGCCCCACCTCTGTAGTCTTCATTTTGGATGGTTCATGTAGTAAGTAGTTCTAATGTATTTTTTTCAAAAGAGGGATTGTTTCTGCACCATAAAGCTTTCTTGCAGGTTCCTGGTATCACCTTTTTTTCTTTCTGATAGCGCTATAGAAATGGTGCAGTCGTGTGGCTTTGAGTAGATCACTCGCTGTGGTCTCATTCCTGGCTGGGAATAAGTCCCTTTTGTAAAGGAAGTTTCTGTTAAAGTCAAATAGCATCTTCGAAGAATTTATATGCCTGCCTGCTTTTTTCCCCTGTCTTAGATTTGTCATCCCTGTTACATTGAGCTGTTTGGTCTCCAGTGTGTTCATGCTAAGCAGGGGCAGGCCAACATCTGGCCTTTCCTAAAGTTTCCTGAAGATTCAGCAAAAAAAGGAGGCATTAATTAAAAGCCTGTTAATCTTCTCATTGACTTTCTACTAGGCCAGAGCTTCACGATCATTGTTATGGAAGTACTGTCAATGAGATTTAAAATGGAAACTCTGATTGTTAAGGACTAAAGTAGCAATTTTTGTAAGCACGAGGTCATTAACCACCAAATTTCAATTTAGCTAATTGCATTCTACCTACTTAAATCCCCCTCCCCTGAAGATTATTTTTCCTTCCATGAGCAGTCCTGCAATTTTGTTATGTGCTATTAAACAACTGCTATATTCCTTTGCTGCAGTGCAGTAGGAGGAGAAAGAAACACTTAAATCCCTGCTCTAAAATAACTTCTGGATGCATATTAGTGTATAATCGTAGAATCATAGCCGTCACAGAATGGCTTAGGTTGGAAGGGACCTCAGAGATCATCTACTTCCAGTCCCCTTGCCATAGTCAGGAACACCTCCCACCAGACAAGGTTGCCTGGAGCCCCATCAAGCCTGGCTTTGAACACTTCCTGGGAGGGGGCATCCATAACCTCCCTGGGCAACCTGTTGCAGTGCCTCAGCACTCTCATAGTGAAGAATTTCTTCCTAAAAGGTAATATAAAGCTATCCTTTTCTGATTGGAAATCATTCCTTCTTGTCCTATTACTAGGTACCCTAGGAAAAACTCCCTCTCCGTAAGATACTGGAAGAGTGATACAAGGGTGCCCCCAGAACCTTCTCCAGGCTGACAGCCCCAAGTCCCTCAGCCTTTCTTCACAGAAGTACTCTAGCCCTTCGATGTTCCTCAGTCCCACCTCCAGATTCACTCAAACAATTTCATGTCCTTGTATTTGGGACTCCAGAACTGGACACAACACTCCAAGTGAGGTCTCACAAGAGCAGAATAGAAGGGGGAGAATGGCCTCCCTTGACCTGCTGGTGACACTCCTTTTGATCCAGACCAGGATACAGTTGTCCTTCTGGGTTGCTCTCACACATTGTCAGCTCATGTTGAACCTCTCATCCACCAACACCATTGTGTCTTTTTCCTTTGAACTGTTCTCAGTCCATTCACCACCTGGCATATATTTGTGCTTGGGATTATCCCAAGCCAGATGTAGGACCTTGCACTTGGGGTTGTTGAACCTCATGCAGTTTGCACTGCTGTTACTAGAAAAGACTGCAAACCCTAACTTCCTTTTAAGGTGGGGACTCTGTTGAATGAGAAACCTGTGGTGGTGTTCCCAGAGGGAGTATCCATTGTGCTTTTTCAGTTGTGCTGTGTGGTGAAAAGGAGCCTGATGCTTTGAGGTCAGGTGAATACATGTTTCTGGGGTGGCTTTACGTACGGTGTGAACGAATCCTTGAATTGCCCTGGTTCATTGGTAAATGAATTGTTTTTTCATAAAGGTTTTTAAAAATCCTGCTTAACCTTGTTAGATACAGGCAACTGCTGTGTCACCATGCAATGCAGTGCTCACCTGCAGCCTGGCTTAGTTCCTGCTAAGTGTGCACGTTGGACAGGAGTCTGCTTCTGTGGAGACTTTCAAAATCTGCCTGGATGTGTTTCTGTGCAATCAGCTCTAGATGAACTAGCAAGAGGGTTGGACGAGATGTTCCCCAGAGGTCCCTTCCAACCTTCCATTCTGTGATGCATCCTACAAGCGATCCACCAAACAATTTGTTTATGCTGATCTCCGTTTTGAAGAACAGGCAGAAGACCACACACTCTGAGTTGCAGACTGTGGGGTTGTTGCAGTTAGTGTTCACACAGTCAGCATTTGAGATACGGTTGTGAGAGAGGCTATAAGATAGATTTTTTTTCCTTTTATAAAATCTAACCTTTTAGCCAAATAGGATTTCAAGTCAAGCTTGGAGGGGAAATAGGGTGGAAAGTGTGAAAACGTTTTCAAAATGATGGCATAGCATTCATCTTATGGATTTATGAAGTCTTTAGGACTAAATAAAGAGCATGACACACAGCACCTTACAAATGGATCCTGATGCACTTTGCAAATTATGAGATTGAGATAGATGTCTGGATGTTTGCATCACTGTTTGATTCCTTGAGGTTCCATGAAGACTTTACACTTCATCCATGCCTAGGGTCTAATGCAATAGATTTTGTTTGTCCTTTGAGCCTTTCTTTAAAAGAAACTCTTTCCAGGAGACCCAGACCTCCCTTTGCTGTTGTATCTATAATATTGACATGATAGTGAGAGCAAGAGTGAAATGTGCCATTAAAAGAAATCAATGCTAAAATTGGAGCAGTAATGAGATAGGCTTTGCAGTTCACCACTCTGTCATTTTCTGGCTCTTTGTTAGACACCAGCCAGTTTCCTCCCACTTGTGAAGTGTGTTGGCCATTTGGACTTCTGTTTTGCTCTCAGGCAGTAAAGTTTTGCTTTTCCAGTTGTTTTCAGTGCTGGTGAGGTTCCAGTTGTGCAAAAGCTTATACATGCACTAAATACTGGGAGCTGTGCTTTATAGGGTGTAGAGCAGAGGGGCTTCTTGAAGCCAGTATGACTGCTTGTGTGTACTGGGGAGTTGCCTTGAAGCTCTTTCACTTTAAAGATCCTCTAAGTAGAGACTTCGTCACCATAGCTGTCCCTTGAAATCCTACTACTCTTCTGGGAGTAGCTTTTCTGTAACTTGTCCTGGCAGCTGCATTGGCTCGGGCTATGTGCTTGATGCACAAGGAGGTACAACTGGCCTTGAACATGTGCATAGGGAACAGAGAAAACCAACAGGTTTTGTTAACCATCCGTCCCTGCCTGGTGCAACAGATAACATTTGCATACAATCCAACTGCCTGTGGGTTGGCTGTCGATGGCAATAGCAGTACTTCATGCTGGCACAGCATTGGAATAGAATGGAGAACCTAATGCTAGAGGAGCAAAGGAAACAATGAGCATGTGGATTGTTAATTGCTACTTCTCATGGTACATGGAGACCCTATGCTGCTAAACCCACTGCTTTTCAAGAGACACACATGGCTGAGAGGCCAATAAATATTTTGCTCATTAATCAGCTTTGAGCGAGTAGGTGTTATGTATCACACCCTGATCAAAAACCAGCTTGGACAATCTGATTTGGTGTGAGTGAAATTTTCTGTGCAGATTCTGTAGTATGTTTCTAACTTAAGATATTACCTTGTGTACTGTTAAACCCTGGATGTGGTCTTCATAACAACTGGATGTAGTTAATTAATGAGCAAAGGCCAAGTGCAAATGTATTGCATCTCTTGTAGTAATTGATGTATGTCTTCAAGCCTGAGCTCTGGTAATCCTCTGATGAGCTTTACTTTTCATATGTGTACATGTATTTGTGTGTGTATATACATGTACAAAGGAGAGGTTCCTGCCACTCTAGCAGGAAGCTTCTATACAAATTGAAAATGTGACCAGAAGGTATAATAATATATTAAAAGAATTGAGTGGCTTATTAATTTTAAGCAGCACTCACCATTCTTGAGGACCTAGGGATCATGGCTTTTCACTCTGGAGGTCAGCAGTATCAGCTTTTATATGCATACCTGGAAGACACTAAAATGCATAAATTACTCCTGCTTCTCTATTTTAAAGATAGATCTCTCCTGTATCTCTTTGCAAATCTAACTCAGAAGACAGATGAAGGGTCAGATCATAGAATCATTTGGAAATGGAAAAGACCTTTAAGATGATAGAGTCCAACCATTAATTTACTCTACCAAGCCCACTGCTTAACCATGTCCTTAGGCCCTTATCTGAGGACTTGTGATAGCTTTGTATCATTCTACATGATCAGGCAGGTGTTATTGCTGTGCCCTTAGGAACAGACTGATTTCTGTTTATTACACAGCTCTGTAGACCTCCTTTGGCCAACAGATAATACCTGTACACTCAAGATTCAACAAGTGCAAAGCAATTTTTTTCTGTAAGAGATTATCTAACCTCTCTGCACTCCACAACATGCTAAATCAACTTTACAGTTATTCTGATTGCATGGGGGAACTGAGCCAATCCAGAGCTCTCCAGCAGGATGTGCAGTGTCAGTGGCATCAGTGTTCCCCTGCGCATGTGCTGAATGCATTTCAAGCTTTAAAAGGGCACAAGCCTGCTTTAGGATCTACTGGGTTTTCTGCCACTCTGCCAAGCTCCCTGCTTGTGAAATGAAGTTTGCTGTTAGTAAAAAAGGCTCTTTTCTAATAAGCCATTTGTCCAAGAACTCAGTTAATGTTTGAAGGCAATACATGCACTGGCCCACATGGCCATCTTCCCAGGACCACTCCTCAACTACTCGCCCCCTCCCTTTGTGTTAACAATGTGCTTTAAAGCAGACATTTCGTATGCTCGTGAGGTGGTCCTTTATTTCCCAGTCAATTCTCCTCTTGGGAAATCGACTGTGTGGGCTTCATCTAACTCTACCTGTCTGGCAACCAGGTATCTGGGCTCTCTCAGTAGGTATTTGTCAGGTTCTCATCTGTAGCAGGAAATTCAGCACATGTAACCCCTCCTTTCAGAGGATACCCTCCAGGTATGCCTATTTTGCCCTCTTTACCAAAATGGGAGTTGTTTCTGCGTAGCAGGCTGCAGGGGTTGCTGTCTGGCATATCCTGGGCTGCTTTAGGAGTGCTGTTTTGTTTGGTTCACCAGCTGGAGGGAAGTGAAGGGAAAGGCAGGGAGCAGGTTTAGTTTTGAAAATCTTTCAGTCTGAACAAATTAGTGTTTCCAGAATTTACTATTGGCCAGTCTTAGCTTTGTGGGAGGAGGGGAATAGGATCATAGGATCATAGGATGTTAGGGGTTGGAAGGGACCCAAGAGGTCATCGAGTCCAACCCCCCTGCCGGAGCAGGACAAAACTATCTAACACAGATCACAGAGGAACGCATCCAGGCGGGCCTTGAAAGTCCCCAGAGAAGGAGACTCCACGACCTCCCTGGGGAGCCTGTTCCAGTGCTCTGTGACCCTCACAGCAAAGAAGTTCCCCCTTGTGTTGAGGCGGAACCTCCTCTGCTGCAACTTACACCCATTGCTCCTTGTCCTATCACAGGGAGCAAGTGAAAAGAGCCTGTCCCCTCCCTCCTGGCCAGCCTTCAGGTACTTATAAACATTTATCAAATCTCCCCTAAGTCTTCTCTTCTCCAGACTAAAAAGCCCCAAGTCCCTCAGCCTCTCTTCATAAGCCATGCCCTCCTGTCCCCTAATCATCCTCGTAGCCCTCCGCTGGACCCTCTCCAGTAGATCCTTGTCCCTCCTAAACTGGGGGGCCCAAAACTGAACACAGTACTCAAGATGAGGCCTCACCAGGGCAGAGTAGAGGGGGAGAAGAACTTCCCTCGATCTGCTGGACACACTCCTCCTAATACACCCCAGGATCCCATTGGCCTTCTTGGCCACCAGGNTGTTTCCAGAATTTACTATTGGCCAGTCTTAGCTTTGTGGGAGGAGGGGAATGCACACAGTCTGGACTCTGGATTGGGAGAAAGTAGTTCTGTCTGCTTTTGTGGGTTAGAAACCCTCTTTCCTGGTTGTGGTTGGTAAGCAGATGTGAGAGGAGCGTGATAGTGCTCAGAACCAGTGGGGAGGGAAACTGTCTCTGTAAAACCAGTGTCAAGGAAGGGTCCTTAGTGTGGGTCACTTGTGTGAGTTTATGATGGGAAGGGTAGAGGGATCATTTGCACAGCTAGACATGGCATGAATGGAATTAAAACTCATGCATCACTGTTACCAGCACACAAGGGATGGATATGTCTGAAAGGGATTTGCATGCTTGCAATCTGCATGAAATTGGCTGCGTTGTGTGTGTGCGAGATGTACGCAATTCCAGGCAAGTGGGCAGATATAGAGGGATGAGGGCTAAATTTGGCTGTCTTGCAAGCTGGCCCCATGTACCTAAGCACAAACGCTGAGACAGGATATCTCACAGCCTGCCATCTCTTTAGCTTGGTTTTTTTTTATAGTGAGAAGTCAAAGACCGTGATTTGGAAATGAAGCAGGACAACAGCACAAACAAACACAGGGCTCTGACTGTCTGAAGCTTTAATATCCACAGGGACATTAAATCAGAAATAAGGCTAAAAGAATTAGTGCATACCTACTGTATTTATGCAAAGCTCTGAGCATTTTCTCTGTTGCTGAAGGAATACACTTCTGTTGGAGGAAGGGCTAATTGCAAAACACTGAGAGGAGACTGGTTTAGAAGAGGGCTTTTTTTCCCTGTGTGTCATACTGCTGGTTCACTAATTCATACCAAAAGCAATGAAACACCTCCATCCTTTAGGAAAGTGGGGCTAGGACTCTTAGCGCAACAGTTATTTTGAGGGTATTTAATGTGGTTCCTCAATTTCTTCTGGTCAGTGAACGTGGAAGGTGTGGGGAAGCAGGCAGGAGAGAGCAGAGGATGAGTCACATCCTTGTGTGGTGTAAATAAGCATTATTCTGCTAGACCTAGTGAAAAGAGACTTTTTTGCACCAGTCATTGCTCTCCCCAAGCTGTGTTGAGAAGATTGGTCTTATCTTGTCATATAACACAATGTTATCCAGTGCAGACTGTGTGGTTCGTGCCAGCCTGCAGAGGATACATGGTTCTACCAGGCCAGAGGACAAAGACAGTGTACTGAGCCGAATGCGGGGATGGTGTGATGTACTCCTGTGCCTGCTTTGAGGAACCTTCCCATCCCTCCGTAAAGTGCATTGCTGAACCAAAACAAATGCTGAAAAACCCTTCTGGAGCATATTGTGTTTATTCACTGGAATATATTTTGCCTTGGAGATAAGAACTATTTACTCTCTGAAAAATGGTCAGTTTGCCTTTTTTTAGCCTTTGTGAATGCTGGAGCAGAGCGTGAGAGAGCCGAAGGAGACTTTTGGAGAAATAGAAAGGGCAATAAAAATACTCCTCTTGAGTTTAAGACCTATAAAATACTCTGACCAGACCTCTAATTGTGTGTTCTGTCCTAACAATGTGAATTAAATAATGCAATTAACCACTAACAAATTGACCAGCTGCCTGTCTGAGGACTTGACACTCTTCCCACCCCAGATGATGGTGAAGGGCCTGCAGCTGGCTGAATGTGCTGTGTGTTGATGCTTGACAGGAGTTGTTTCAGGTGAGGAATAGTTAACAAAGGTGCAGCTCTTCTGAAGTGGAGGGCCTGCAGCTGGTCCCAGGATGGTTAAAAGGAAAGACTGAAAAACTTGGCCCATTTTGTACCTATGGAGAGAAAAGGAACAAAGAGCCTGCCAAGCTGTCAGCCTCTAAGCTGGGAAGATCTTTATAGTCCTAAAGAGAAAGTATCTTTGATGAGGGTGTAGCAAGGCTGGATGAACCAGGCTCTAGCTTGCACCCACTTCTGTTCTACCCTTTCTTTGCCCAGTGATTTTCATTGATCCAGCATACCTTGGCCAAGTCCTTTGCACATCCCCATTTCACTACCTCTTCTCTGCTTCATTGCCTGCCACAGGACAGGGGTGAAGGGGCTTCTCGGAAATGGTGGGGCAGCAAGAGAGGAGCTGAACAGTAGCAGGAATGGTGGGAAGTGCCACCAGGCTGTTTGTTAAATGGCTGGATCTGGCTGGCAGGTTGGGCTTGCCCTGCTTTCTGTTGCTATTTCTCCTTGAGCAGTGGGTTTGCACTGTGTTGCCTCATGTCAGCATGCACCTCAATCAGGGAGGGGATACTGCTGCCCTACCTGCTTCTCCTTCCTGATGGACA
Source organism: Upupa epops (assembly GCA_013397515.1). Lineage (NCBI taxonomy): Eukaryota > Metazoa > Chordata > Aves > Bucerotiformes > Upupidae > Upupa > Upupa epops. The sequence continues at coordinate 134,972 of VZRI01002661.1, forward strand.
AGTGCCTTCTGGGCTCCAGGCTGATAAGAGCAGGAACAGTTTCAGGAAAAGCTTTGGAGGAGGGGACAAGCTAGCCAAAGGGGGTGTTTTTTTTCTGGCTGTAGAGGACAGCAGCTAGGAAAGGAGGCTAAGATGGCAGGCCTGAGATGAGCAAGGGATGAGTGCAGCTGGGCTTCAGATAAAAAAAATATGAAGTATCATTGTGAAGATGTAAGACAGAAACTGATAAGGGATGCTAAGGTTATCTAGGTTGGGAACATCTACTCTGGCACCAGACTGCAAATCCCTGCTGAGCCTGGCAGGCATCTCAACAAATCCGTGCAATCAATGGTATCAAAGGTGGTCGATAGATCTGAGGGAATCAGCTCGAGTGCTTGATCTTTATTGACTGCCATCAAGGACCAGTGAACAGCAAAGCAAATAAGGATGTGCTGTGATGATGGTGTAACTCTCCTGCTAGAAGAGCAAACACAGGCATTTGGGTGGATTGGCTGATCTGGGGGTTGGAGTTTAGGCTTAGTGCTGTGGTTAGAACAGCTTTCACCTGCCCAGCCCTCACTGTAAGGTCAGCTGGTGGTGATGGAGACGTTAGCTCAGCCCATCTTTATCTACCCTTTCTCTGTCTTTCCCTATGCTTCAGTCAGTGCAGATGGGGGGAGGAGAGCAATTCCCTCGGGCTGGATGGGGGATGTACAGAGATATGATGTGGGTGACCATCTGCCCCCCGAGACAATAGTGCCATTTGCACTTAAGAACTGCAACTCATCCAGGAGGAAGAGAAATCTGTCCTTGCTAATGATACAAAACCATGTTCCTTCCTTATCCTTTCTTCAGTAGTTTTCTCTCCTCGTCTCCCCTCATCATTGCCTATCATGCTCCTGTCTATAAAAGCTGCCATTGCTCCCCCTCCTCCAGTGTGATTTGGAGTCTCAGTCCCTGTAACTCCTCCAGAAGTCCCTTCTGTGACTAGCCGCCCTGTCTCTCCCCTCTCCTTTCTCCATCTGTGGCAGTCTGTCATTTTTCCTTCTCCCCTTTCCCTCCCCCCCCA
>VZRI01002661.1:136036-156446 GCA_013397515.1 Upupa epops
CCCCCCTTTTGTTGTCATTCCTGGGTTGCACTGCTAGCAGCATGTCTGTGTTGATTGCTGCTGCCCTTGAATTGGCTCTTTCTATAAAGTGCCCTTCTTGGCCAGTATCACAGACATCAGGCTTCCTGGAGGGAATGGTTAGAAGCTAAAGGGAAGATCTAAAGTTAATGATTTAAACAGGGGTCAGAACTCATTGGCTTAGTCAGAGGGGAAAAAGACTAGAGCTCTGCAGAGATGCAAGAGCTTACCTGTGGAAACAGCAGCTTTCCTCTATCCATGTTTTGGATTGCTATGTGATAGAGTGGGATTGCAGGCTGTGAGGATGAGGAAGGAACTTCCAAACCTGCCTAGAAAAGCTGATTCCCAGTGCAGCTGTCATCCCGTGTCATTCAGCTTGCAGGTGGCATACCTGACATCCTCATCCCAAGCTGTTAGTGTGCAGGAGGGTTGTGCTGATCATTGGATGGCAAGGTCTGAGTGCTGTGTCCGCCTTGAGAGCAGGGGCAAGGTGGTCCTAATAGGTGATCATCCACCATGTCAGCTCGAGTGAGATGTGCTGCTGGAGCAGCTGGCCCTGGTCTTCTCTGGGAGGCAGCTGGCTGTCTGCTAATCCTTGCTTGCCAGGACTGGCTCGTATGGGCACGTGGAGACAGATGTGAGCTCAGTATGCTGTCTGGGAGCTGCATGACTGAGTTTTCTTGGCCCTGTGACCCAACTTGGAAGCTGGGCGAGGTGCTCAAGGGTTTGCTTATGAAAGTGGAACCTATGCTGCTGTCAGCCTTGTTGCTGACCCCCAAACCTTTGTGAGAGCGGTTTCATCTTTAGTAACTTGGTTTTGTTTATTTCTGCCTCCCCAGAGTAGTGTAAATGCTGAAATACCAGAAGGGCTTTCAGATTCCTTGTATCTTGAAGTGACTGGATGTCTTGAGAGGCAGAGTGAATCGAATATACCTCTTGTGGGATTTCAGTTCTTAAAGAGTCATGGATGAAAAGGGCTAACATCAGTACAAATTCATCCAGGAGAAAGCTGCTGAATCCAGTGCTTGTAATGCTAGCTGTGAGATTTGCCTCAACAGGCAAGAAGGGAAGGAATGGAAAGAAAACACATGGCAAAATATTAACCTCCCTATTGAAACAGGCAGTTTGTAACAAACAACAGCTGTTCTGTTTTACAGCATGGAAGAGGCAGGAGCTCTGTATTTGAGGGTGGAGAAATGTTTTTTTCTACGCACATGTTGATAATTGAGTCTCAGGTTGGAGAGGAGAAATCTCTGCTCGCCTTTCAAGCTCTGCTTATTATTGAGGAGCACAGTAAAGGACCATGAAGGTGGTTTTGGCAAATCTGCTTCACCCTATCACTCGCACACCAAAAAGATGCTTCCTATATTTACCTGTGTGCTGCATTTTGCTTCTTAGCAAAGAGCTCAGCACTCTAGTGCCACAGTAAGTGCCCCTACAAATGCAATGTCCTTATTTTCTACAAAATGTCCTACAGGTCATTTACCAGCCAGATAGCAGTGATTGTTAACAAGCAGTGTTATCAATAATTAAGCTAAAACATGCTTGAGAAAAGTAAGCTTTGTGATGTACTACATTTTTAATGGTATTGTTTTGGTCATATATTTATGAACCTGTGATACAGCTTTTACTTTGAGTAAATTTCCTGGTTTTGTGGGTAAATCTGGAGCCTCTGCTTTGTCCATATGTGAGATTCAGGCCAGGCCTTGAAAGTTTTTGTGTCCTAAGTGACTTCTATTCAAGAAGTACAGTGGTAATAATGTGTTGCCTGTGGTACTGCCTGGTATTCAGTGCCAACGGTGATAGTTCTTGATGAAGGATGTTGTATTTTTTTCCTCAAAGCAAACTTTTTCTTGCATTTTTTCTTTCCACGTGGCCTCTTTCTGATGGATTTCTTGTACGGACTAGGATCTTTTCCTGCTCTGGAGTTTGCTCCTTTCTTCTCAAGCTTTGTTGACCCATTGTTTAGTAGCCTCAGTGCTGGCAACTGCTTGTCTTCCTATGTGGAGCCCTCCTCAGAAATGGGATTTTACTGTCTAGATGGTAGTCCAGTTACTTTATATAGGAAAATCCTTTGGATGCAGTGGTCTTCTCTCTTTTCTTGTAGTACTGTTTGTCCTATGCTATAGACTCCTAGTTTCTGTTTCTTATTGGTTGCCTCTGTTATCTTCCCTCCTGATAATTCATAGTTTCTTTCTTACTGGATGCTGAGTAATGTTTTTCCTTCATTTCCTGCCCAGTGGGAACTCTGAAGTCTCACTGTTCATACAAGGACTGTGCACACAAACAGAAGCACTCAACACTTACTTTTCAATGTTATGTAAGGTGATAACATGGCTTTCTAAAAATACCTAGTTTTACCATTGTAACAGGCTTGGTTTTTAATCCCTTAGTGAAAGTTTAATGTGAGGTCTGGCAGACAGGGACCAGGCAAAAAGCCTGGGAAGGTTACTGGAATGTGGGACTGAGACACCCAGGAGCAAAGTAAGTCCAGAGAGTCTGGCAGTCAGCAGGGAGCTGACGTGGAAAGCTTTTCCACCAGACATCTGCCAACCAGAGGAGAGTGTGAATCAAATGTACCTAAGGAAGCAACCTGGAGAGGGTTGGACTGGATGGGCTGGGCTAACAGAGGGGGAAGTAACCAGGATGGGAGATATGGAGACCTGGATGAGAAGAAGCTGACTTGACAAGGCAAAGGCCGAGGCAGTGAGCTCAGGTGGAGGCAAGCTGGCAGGGCTGGAGGGCCCAGGCTGCAGCAAGAAGGAGTGAAAGGGGAGCATCCCATGTAGCGTTGGTGGGGTCAAGTAATGTCCCTGCCCCAGATGCCGCATGCTTTGCATTCCTACTTCTTTCTGTTTCCTTGCTGTCAGCAAACTTTGGTAAGGTCTGTTGGCTGATTAGGCATTACATCACTGTCTTCACTGAATGCCATCCCTCCCCGTGGGTTCAGGGGTCCTGTGGAACAAGCTCATGAACATAGAATGAAAGATCAAAGATTGTAAAGCCAGTGTGCAAAGGGAGAAACCGAGGTTTCACATTCATTCTTAATTTCTTGGCTAGAGTCGTATTAAATGAGTCTCTCCTGAACATATTCAAAGCATTTTTCCCCTCATGGAACTGATAACTTACCTCCATTTGGAGGGGTTGTTGCAGGATGAGACTTGATGTCTTGAGCCATTGTGCTGCCTGGTGCAAAAGCTGTGTTTCAGCACATCCAGCAACAAGAGCTACTCAAAAATTGTCTTGAATGCAGACCGAAATCTTCATGGCAGCTATTGAAATTCAATTTATTTGAAAAAAAGAGTTTCAGCTCAAGCTGCAAGTCCGGGGAAGCTCTAAGCAAATGAGATGGGGTGATGGAAGGGAGAAGAGTTTGGGGGTAGGATTAATTAAAATCACTATTATTGGTGTAGCTGAGTACAACCTACCATGTAGTTTATTTCTCATTGAAGCTTCAAGCCCCCTCTACAATACAATAACTATTTAATTGTAGGTACTTTTAAAAAACCTTCCTCCATAACCCAGGATTTCTTTGTTTTGCTCTTCCAAAGCACAGAATTAATTACATTCCTCCACAATATCTTTGAGATGCTGTTATTTCTTTAAAATGCATTTCCAGCATATTGTGGTACGTCACACATCCTTTAAATATCCAATGGCTTTTTAACTTTAAAAAATCTATTTCACACTTAGTGCCATGCCTGTAATGCGTTTTTCTGGAATGTGTGGCAGATGTCTGGGGAAACTGTGTTTTCTCCCATATGGGGGTTATTTTACTGAAAAATGAAATAGGATTGGCACTTCATTTGATTTCCCTGAGCTGTCACATCAGGGATTCTCTGGCTGGGCGTGAGACATGAATCCAGATCATGGGTAGACTGCAGAAGGGAAAAAGTACTCCCTTCTCTGGATGAAGGGGAACTTCCCATGGAAGAGCATCTTCTGAGGGCTGTTAGTGGGGGAGAAGAGACTGGGGAGATCTGCTTCAGGATGTCCTGCTCTATGGGACTCTTCAGTATGCTCTGGAGATACAGAAGATGCATCCAAGTGTATATTTGAACCTTCCCCTATAAGAAGCTACTTGAACCTTCAATGAAACTGATTACTCTTGTGACCCATGTTCCTGAGGTGGGAACTAAGCTAGGGTTGAGTGTTGCTAAATAGGACTTCTAGAAGGAGTCATAAGTCCCAGGGCTGCTGTCATGTAAGATGTGTCAGGGCAGAATTGCCTGACTGTGGTTTACGGACAAGAGGGAATCTATTACTGACATGTTGGCCAGTAATACCTGTGCTTGTAAGGGCCTGATCTGAGTTTCTGTTTTGACTCCTCTTTGTATCTTCCCCATTTGAATGTGACCTTGTGCTATAGTAATCATGACCCTGTATTTTCTCTTTCTGTTGCTTTCTATAGACAGGGAGACAGGCTGAGCACTGTGTTTGGGGCAAGCCCAGTCTGTCCTTTCCCCTGCAACACCGGAGTGAGAGGCAGGAGAAAGGAGGTGGAACTGGGAAGGCTGCAAGCCCTTGAAGTTAGTTACTGTGCCAACATCTCCCCTTTGCTGAGATAAACATAGTGGAGATAAATACCAGGTGTCTCTGGAAGGGTAGTTAAATGCACTGACAGTCCCTCTTTTGTCATGTTGGGATAGTTGAGCCTTCCTTCCAGCTCTGCTTCTGAAGATTGCCTGTGGCACTTATTCCACGCCTCTTCTTGCACTCAACTGGGGAGATATGTTCCTAAGTTTTTCCGCAACAAAAATGCCCAAGGCTTGTTTGGTTGTGGTAGCAGCCAGCACGTCCTCCCTGCTCCTGCTCCTATGTGTAGGCACAGCTGTGCTGCTATTGAGGCTTTTCTGGGCAGGGTTTGCAAGGACCAGAAGATCATAGCCCTGGGGAAAGCTGTCACCAAGGGCATTGCAGTGGGGGAAGCAGGGAAGTGCTGGGTATCGTATCACTTGAAATAGAGTTGTGAAAAGTGCTGCTGTGTGGAGGTGAAGGGCTGTGTGGCTGAATGGCCTGGGATGTTCCCCATCAGTCCCATCAGTAGAAGCAAAGTTGTCAAGTTAGACAGGTTTAGCAGGAGAGCATGAAAGTGATTATTTCCTTCCCTGGCCACTGGGCTTCTCTGGGTACTTCTGGAGTGCAATTAAGCAGATTAGTGTCATGCACTTGAGACTTTGTCTTGTACCTATGGCATTTCCCATTCTTATTTGTGCACGTGAAGGTTTTCTTCATCCATCACTGAGACACTTCTCCCCGCTGGACGCAGGATTATTCTTTTCTGATGATTAACATTTTCACGGGTCTCGGGCAGCTTTTCAGGAACACAAAGAGAAATTCCCAGTAGAGAATTTGATGCAAAGTCTTTTCTTTCTGGGTTTAATAGTTACACCTGGGATTATTTCAATGCACAGAATGACCTCTTCTGAGACCCTGCTGCTACCCCTGAACAGCAGTGAAGCTTTGTATTTATAGGCTTATCTCTGCACTCCTTCCCCACCCACTGTGCTGCTTATGCTTGGTACCCTCAGGCACTTAGCTACATGCTTGTGTTTGGAAATTGCATGGGGGCCTCAAATGCACTGCCACAAGATTATGTCTCAATCTTCCTCCAATTCCTCTCCTCAACATGAACTCACTGGGATGCAGGCTGAGAGATAGCCTGGTGGATCCAGCACGGCTCTCAGCAAAACCAGGTGTGCAAACACCAGTCTGACCATCAAAATGCACTGAGAATCAGATAGAAAAAAATATAGGAACTGTTACTGCGCTGTTTCTGTTGCTTTTATGACATTAACTCTCCGTATTGATGATACATACACAATAAATTTATCTGACTGATAGTGAAACAATTACTACATAATAAATCAACCAAATGAGTTCTTTATTATCCTAGTTTATATGCATCTCTATAAATCAGAGTTGCACTCACAGTTCTCTTGCTGTCCCTGAAAGATACAGGAGGATTAGAAGACATTTGCATTGATGAGGCTTAGGTAAATATTTGACCTCCTGGCAAGTTCATTTGCAATTATCTCTAGGAGAGCCCTGCTGTACCTTTTCCTGTCCATCTGTCTGGGTGGTGCTAGAGGGATACAGCAGAAAGGGGGAGGACCTTTCCACTGTGTTTAAAAGCCTAGTGGAAAAGCTTTTGACTGGAAGGTGAGGATTTACACTTGATGTTTCTGGTCATCATAGAATGGTAGGGGTTGGAAGAGACTTCTGGAGATCTGCTGTTCCCTGATAGTGAGACCTCACCTTGAATATTGTGTTCAGTTTGAGGCACCTCAATACAAGAAGAGCATTGAGGTGCTGGAGTTGCTCAAAGAAGAGCAACAATATTAGTGAAGGGCCTGGGGGACAGGTCTGATGAGGAGTGGCTGATGGAACTGATTTAATACTTCCTGTAATCCATCCTAACTCTTTCCTTTGTACTCTTGACCTTGGTCCCCGTGCACGAAAAGTGCAAGAGTCTTTATAAAAACAAAATAATTTCTTGTTGGAAAGAGGATATTCTCTCCAAGAAAATAACTTCCTTGTGAGAGGCTTGAGGAATGGAAGAGGAGTGCTGGAGCATGTCCAAAGAAGAACAACAAAGCTAGTGAAGGTCCTGGAGAGCAGGTCTTAGGAGCAGCAGCTGAGGGAACTGGGATTGTTTAGTGTGGAGAAAAGGAGGTTGAGGGGAAACCTTACTCTCTATCTCCAACTGTCATGGTTTGAAAATTACCAAACTTTCTACTATTAGTTGTGGTGCTTTTATGCCAAATAAGCATTTTATTTTGAATCTGGAGGAAGCTTTCTTAGCAGACCTCCTGCATCAGTGTCTGGACTCTACAGGTAAATGGTGGACAGTCTATAAAAGAGAAGGTCATTCCTGCTTCTTCACTCTTTCTTTGTCGTCTTTGCCATCTTCACCTTTCTCCTGCTTATGCTGTGATACATCTTGAGAGACAGCTCCTCTAGGAGAGAGCTCCACCCCCCCCAAGGGTGTGTGTGTGGGGTGAGCAATGGCTCTCAACCTCTTGCCACTGAAGGGTGGCACACAAAAGAAGGCTAAACCTGGCTGCAGCTCTGCTGCGGGGGTAGCCATAGCCCTCTTTTGCATGGGAGCTCGAACGCAGAGAGAGCGGGCCTTTTGGACTGTGGCCAGTGCCAGCGCACTCTAACTCTGGGCAGCAGGCTAAAGAGGTGAACCTGCAGTCCCCCCCCTCTTTCACTGAGGGCTCAAATACAGAAAGCCAGCACCAGTTCGTTCCAGCTCCTGGCAGTGGGCTGAAAGAGAGGGTAACTCCTCCACAGTTGCCTCTATAGCATCAAGCCTTTGAAGATGCCAGAGGTGAGCTCTTAATCCTCTACTTCCTTTGGTGTCTGACCACAGGGGAGAAGAAAGGGAGGGTCTGCATAAGGCCTGTAGAAAGCCCTTGGATGAGACCTGAAAAAGCCTATTCGCCATAACAGGCATTGCCCCACATCGCCAGCACCATGTTGGCTTTGTCTCCACCGGTCTGTCAAAGAGAGAGAAAGAGAGATCAGAAGTACTGATCTCCTCAGCCTTTTGGCAAACAGAGAGAGTCTAGAATTCTGTTGGTCCTCTACATTTGGCACTGCTACAGCGTCAAAGAAGAGCTCCCGAGCCGATGTGATCTAAAAGTATGCTGGAGATGGCACAGAGGGCTGATGTCTGCATGAGGATTGGAAAAGGAGCTTTTCCAGAAGCATCAAATATGTATTTTGTGCTGTATTCATGCCATACACAGCAATTCCCCCCCCCCCGCAATGGAAAGTGGGGCATTGGTGTGCACTCTTTTGTCCCAGAGCTCTCCAATTGGCTGTCTCCAATTTCCTCAGAGTGTGTGTAAAGGCATCGTGATACAGTTTCTGTTTTACCTTTTTGATTCTTTTACTTACTTGGGGATTTTTCCTTTTCTTATTGGTGATGGGTTCAATAAATTGTTGCCTTTTTTAGCAAAGTTGCTTCATTGCCTGCTGAATGCTCTGTGAGAGCTGCCTGTTGTGCTACAATTACAGGCACCAACCCAAACTGATTTAGACCCTCTCTCTAAACCATTACAACAACTATCTGAAAGGAGGTTGTGTAGAGGTGGGTATCATTCTCTTCTCTCAAGTCACTAGTGATAGAACAAGGGGAAGTGGGGCCAAGTTGTGCCAGGAGAGGTTTAAACTGGACATTGGGAAAAAAATCTCTTCACTGCAAGAGTGGTCAAGTATTGGAACAAACTTCCCAGGGAGGGAGTGGAGTCACTGTCCTCAGAGATATTCAGGGATATGGTGGTGTTAGGCTGACAATTGGACTTGATCTTGGAGGTCTTTTCCAACCTTAATGATTCTATGATTCTATAATCTAGGCCAACCCCACGGCCAGAGCAGGATTGCCTACAGAAGATCACACAGGAATATATACAGGTGGGTTTTTAGTATCTCCAGATAAAGAGACTCTACAACCTCTTTGGCAGCCTGTTCTAGTGCTCTGTTACCTTGGCTGTGAAAATGTTCTTCCTTATGTTTAAATGGGACCTCCTGTGGTCCAGTTTGTGCCCATACAGATGTAGGGGGAAGTTTGTGGAGCTATTGTGAGAGGATGGGTTATGGTGGGAGAAATTTAGTGGGATGTTATATTTTGGGCCAGCTGGGCTGATGAGGAGAGTAGTGACTGAAATGCCTCAGACAGTTAAAGTCAGCAGGTTCCCAAATGTGGCTGAGCTGTGTTGGGATCCCACTGCAAACCTACAAGTGCAAGGAACTATGATGATGGTGAGAGTGGAGCCCTCCCAGCTTTTTCTGGGAACCACCTTGTTGGCTGACATATCCAGGCAGTCAGTGATGGATGTAAAGTGTGCTTTGGTTGAAAAATGAGATCTGCTACAGGAACTGGAGTTTATACCTAGGAAACGATCTGAAGCCTAGTGATAGGATGGCCCCTATTTGGCAGCGGTGGGCTTGTGGCTGCCCCTGCCTGCTGGGCGTATGTAAGGTGCACTGAGCCTCCAAAACTGCTGAGCTCAGTGCAGGTAATGGCTCAAATGTTTGAGCTATATAAACTGGTGCTACTCTATTGACTTCCACAGAGTTCTGCTTGCTAACCTCAGTTCAGGGCCTCTTAGATTTCTCAAACTGGGTGTTAACCTTAGAAGAGAGAACAAGCTCTTTTTTCACAGGGCTTTGTCCACCTTTCCTGTTGTGGTCAGGCCAAATGTGCCATAAAGGACAGCCTTTGTGTCCGTGCTGGTTTCATACTTCAAACTAGGAGCTTATTGAAACAATGAAATCTGAGTTGACAAGTTGGGTTTGAGTTTTAGCTTTGCTAGGTTTGTGCATTGTTCAGATTAATTCTTCTTTTCCCAAAATGCTCATACCTCCCACTCCATCCCCCAGACAGGGAGGCAGCTGTTGAGCTGTCATTTTTCTGCTTTCACGAAAGCCCAGTGGGAAGAGGAGACAAAGCAGAACATCTTCTGCCTTCTCCCCTGACTGCAGGCAGGGAGCAGAGCTCCTGGAGGAGCCTAGCTGCTGCCTGGTGATTGGTGGGATGTCGTTCCAAGAATGCTCATGCAGTGGTGTTGCTGGAAGGAAAGAGGAGAAAGTTCCAAGAGAAAAGCCCAACCTTTGTGAAGATTCCTGGTTTGAGTACTTTACTGGGCCTCCGTGTATCTGCTTATCTAAGGGAGAAATGCTAGGCAGGAACTCCTGAGATGTCTGGGCAGGCTGGAGCATGGAGAAGGCATGGGAAGGAGGATCTGGGGAATAAGGTGAGGCAGTGCACTAGTACTCCTAGGAGCCGGTATGTTTTTAAATCTGATGTGTTGCCATGGAGTGCTTCTGGCAGTGAAGTTCACTTTTTGGTTCTCTGATCCCATTGAGGCAAAGAAGAATGATGAGGAAGTTAAAAACACAGCTGTAGTTACTCTTCTTGGCCCCTGTGCCCTCCACCAACTGGTGGATGTCCCTGAAACTTAACCTCCACCATGGGTTGCGAAAAACAGCTTCCCTGGTACCTGGGCAAATATGGTGCTTTCTCCCATTGTGCGAGCCTAGGAGACCACAGCTTCTGCATGAACAACAAAGCAGTGAGGCAGAAGGGACCTTTCTGACAGCCAGGAGTGTGGGTGCAGGTCTGGAGGCAGCGGAACTCGTAGCAATACTCTCACTAAGGTAAACAGGAGCAGAACTGGGTTGGTGGAGGTCTTGTGGTACTAAAGATACTTAGTAATGGCTAAAGAGGAAGCTAATGCCTCTTCTGTAAACTCTTCCCTCTATCATTCACCTCATGTTGCCTTCTGACCCATCTAGCTTTAGACCTCCCCCTTCTGCTGTTGCTTTTACTGGCCTGACGCAGTAAAGACTCTGGCTAAGCCATGCACCCCACCATTGCAGAGTGCTGGGAACCAGACTCATCAGTGGCCACCTCACCCCTTGATCCATAACATCTTGGTCACTGCAGTCCTTTGTGGACCAATGTCCCTCACCACTATGTGCCATGGTATTTTTGTCTCTAACAGTCTCTATTATACAGCAGCCATAATGGCCCTTACTTCTCTGTGCCTACCATCATCCTCCATTCCCATCTGCCACGGCTTGTCCTTTTTTCACTCCTCTTGTTTGACAAGGAGGCAGTTGAGCTGCTATTCCCTTGGGATCTGATGGAGGGGAGTAATTGCTAAGGAAGGAGTGATGAGAGCAGCGGAAATAGCGAGGAAGTTGTTGCTGTTCTTTACATGGGCAAAGGACCATCCTGTGGTTCATGAGCAGTTCATGTGAGGGGGAGTTCCTTCAGTGGAATGGAGATCCTACAGGGGTTACTGGATCAGCCAAACCCCTGGTCCAGTAGGGAGCAGCTCCAAAGTAGTTAAGAAACAACCTTGTTTCTCAGAGAGCAGGATGCTACATCTGTCCTTGCTTTAATAAGCTATTGCTTCTCCCTGGAGAGGTTTGCTGTCCCATGCCAGGTCCCCTTTCCATGGCAGCCAGAAATACTCCCGTTTTAGCCAAAGGCACTTTCATTGACAAGAAACCTTTAACTTTTGTGGCAGAGCTCAGTGCAAACGCCCTTCAAGTGGGAGAACCAGGGGTCAAATCTTGCTACAGGTGACTTGCCCCAGCAAAGCTTTCCTTGGAAAGCCCTGCCACCCTCTTACCCCAGGCTGCTCTCCCCTTTCTTCACTCTGTGTCCCCTCCCACCAGATCTGCAGGGTCCCCAAGCCCCTGTGCAGCTTTGCCATTGGTCCCCTCCTGCACCTTGGGCTGCCAGGCTCCTCACGCCCATACTGGATGGATTGATTGGTGTCTGAAGTGGAGGTTAGAAATCCTGACCTCAGGCAATGTCTCATTAAGAATGAAAATAAACCCGAAAATGACTAGAGGAGGAAATGAAAAGACTGAAGGGAAGGGAATTGCAAGAAAGAAGTATCAAAATAGGAAGGAAGAAATTCAGTTTAGGACCTGATTTCTCCAGAAGCAGAGGGGAGAGAAGTTAAAATGGGAGGTTTGACAGGGCAAGAGAGGAGAATGTAGGTGGATTGAGAGGAAGGAGGGTCAAAGGAGCCCTTGCCTAGGCAGTCTGCCAAGGGCCATGGGACTGCTGAGATTTCAGCAGGGCCAGGATGAAGCAGATGGGGAGAGAAAGATTGTGAGTCTGAAGGCTGCATGAAATATTTAAGATGCTCCATCAAACCAGCTTCTCAGTGGTGGTGAGATGCTGGGCAGGAGGAAGACAAGGAAACATTTGGTTGTTAATGAGAAACTCAAATATATTCTGACAACACGCAGCTCGCTTTGTTGCGTATCTCTTATCTTGCAGTTTCTCTTCTGTAGAGGTGACATGCTAATTATGCTGGACCAAGGATAAGTTTTTTTATCCTCTGAGGCTTTAATTTGCTTTTGCTTTTCTCTTCCTCAGTTTCTTCCTTTTTTCCCCATTCCTCAGTATCTGACAGTATCTGTTGGTAACCAACTTCAGGCTATCTGGGTCTTGCTCCCCTCTTCCTGCTGCTGGGGTAGGATACAGCTCTGTCCGCTTTAGGCTGTGCCTATAGGTTGTGTGTCTTGTCCCTTACCACTAACTCCCACCTCCCTGCTCTTTGCTGCTGGTGTCACTGGGTGTCAGTGACAGGTCCCAAGAGAAGCTGGAAAGCTCAGCTTTTCCTGCCCATGGTGTTTTGGATGAATGCATACTGCTCCTTGCCTGGACAGAAATGGTGTGCTTTGTGATACCATCATCCTTTGCTTCTCCCTCTTCCCTCTGTGTGAACATCAGAGAGGAGTTGCCTTCAGACTGGATGATTGTAAACACCATGAACTAGTTTTAGGGCTAAATCTAGAAGGGGGCAAACCCATGCCCATTGAGTTAACAAATACAATTGATGACTATGCTCTGCCACCAAATCCAGTGTTAAATTCACTTTAGTTGTTTAGATCAGGCTTTGGTTAAGTTAAAAAGAAAACAACACTAAAAAACCATCTTAACATCTGTGCCAGTCACTGCTTTTAAGTGTAGAAAACAGTCCTGGCTTAATTCTGGATCTTTCAGCTCTGGAAACCTCATTTAGAGATGACAGGCACTGCATTTTGCTTTTATGGCCTTGCTGTTCATGGTGTTTCCTGCCTTCTGTTGGCTGCTTTCTCCTCCCTGTGCACAGTGCTTGATCTCTTCTAAGAGGGTGGAATTGTCTGTTCTTCCTGCTGATTCAAGCAAGGTCTGCAGGTGACAGGTCAGCAAGTGCATGTTGGGTTTATTTTTTTTGGAGGCGGGGTGGGAAGGAAGGATACAGAGCATATTTGATGTGGTTCATTAAGCAAGGGAGCTTGGATCACCTGTCTCCAGCTTTTCTTGATCACTGGCTCTGTCTGGCATCAGAAACATTACAAGACTCAGTAGAAAAACATTGTCACATTTAAGGCAAAACATGCTACAGGACTATACCAGCATGATTTAATAAAAGAGAAGGAGTGAGCAAAGAGTAAATGTTATCTCAGGACACAAAATAACAGGCTTTCATAATGAGCTAGTATCCTTCCCTAGGACTGATGGTTTCCAACAAGCCTGAGCTGGTTTTTTCAACCCTTTGGTAATCACAGGTAGAAAATGCTCAGAAAATCTTTTGGGCTTTTCCCCCCATCATTTTTAGTAGGATCTCAGATCCTGAAACGTCTGGTTAAGGCTATTGATAAAATATCTGCAGTACGAGACAGCAGCACATCATCCAGTTTCTTCCAAACATATCAGACGCGTGTAAGCATTTGCAAGAGCAGTGTGGCAGTTCACATCTGAGTAGATTATCTATGGGAAGCCTACATGTTGATACTGTCTTGCTATTATCCTATATCATGATTGATATTGAGTAGTACCTTAGCTTTCCTCAAGTGTTGTTATTCTTTCTGGCTGTTCCCATTTCTCCTTCATTAGGAGGAATCCAGGAAGGGGGAGTGAAAAATATAAAAAACCTGATTTGGCTCAGGAAGCTTGTGAGCTGAGAGCAGTTGGCAGCTGGAAGAGCGCCTAGGGGGGGAAGTATTGTGTCTGCTCATCCCATTTTTACACACTTCCCTGGGCAGCTGTGCTGCAGCCCAGTCTGGACAGAGGCTTGGTCAGACTCAAGATGCTAATTTGTTTTTGTTCTATTCCTCTGACTGCTTCCTGTCTTGTGTATGCTTTCTGAGAATAAACACTTCAGGTCACTTACTTTATTAACAACCTTCCTGCTTAAATCTTATTACCATTTCCCCTCTCCTTTGCTTTGAAGTTACCTGTCCTTTTGATGAGTCTTCCCAGCTAGGGGGACACAATGGACCTCCAGCTCTGGAAAGAACGGAACAGGAGCTGCTCTAGTCTATTCTCTAACTCTTGGTGGGGGTTTTTTTGCTCGTAATAAGTAGCTGTGGGGGTGAGGCTGGAGACTACCATCTCAGTATGTGGTGGTGCCCATGTTTACTTGAGGGCTACAGCACTGAAGGAGAAGCTGGGAAAGTGTCCTGCTCAGACTCTGTAGTGTCCCATCCTCCATCCCTCTTGCTGAAAATGGATCTCGCAGAGGAGAGATGTAAAACCAGGCGCTGACTCTCCTCTGATGGGTAAATAGATGCAATGTGAAGAAGAATTGCTCGTTTTAAGAGGATGGGACTGTCTCTCCCTTGGTTGGACAGGTTAGCTTGGCTATGGCTAAGCCACTGGATTCTACTTCACGGTTTGCTTTAGGTTCCTCTTCCCTCTGTCCTCCTTGAGTGCATATGATGCTTTGGTCTAAAAATTTAATTACAATGACCTTTTCCTTCTAGGCTGTGATACAGTCCCTGGTTGCAAAGAGAGATCTTGACAACTTAATAACTAGTTGGAGGCTCAGCCATGTCTTGAAGTTCATTTTAGGACCTGCCTGTAGCTCAACAATCGAGGGCACAGGCAATTCAACAGCCTGAGGCTGCTGTAGGAAAGCACTGGCTGGACAGAAATGTCTTTCACTGCACAAAGACCTATACCTGTTGCATTACTCTTGTGTGTCCCACTGGTGGCTCTATACCAGATCTGCAGTGTTTTCTGCACTCTTGGAACAGCTCAAGCTTGCCCAAGCTGAGAAATTCTGATTTAGTCATAACGCCAGTATTGGTCAACAAGAGATGCGGGTGTTGCAAAGGGAACTGGTTTTTTGTTTCTGCTATTTGGGTGAGTGTGAAAAACACTTATTTTTGGCTTTTTTTGTCAACTCGTATTCAAAGTTCGTTAAGTGTTATTTTCTACAAACTGTTCCTCCTACCCTTCCAATCCAATGTTTCTCTTTTTAATGGGGTTAGCGGTGTGTGCTGTTCCCATGCCCTTTTCTCTGCACAGTGTGTGATTTTTAGATCTACTAATCAATTTTCCAGAGCCCTGCTTAATTTCCAGGGCTACACCTAATGAGATACTGCAAGAATGAAGTAGTCTGAGGGATGGTGACCTGGAAGGAAGGGGTATGGGCGAATGAACACTGGCTTTGATGGGCATCCAAGAAACAGGCTTATAAAAGACTGAGGGCCATGCAGGAGCGGTTACTCAACTTCTTAATGAAAGGAATGAGAAAATGCTGCTCAGTGTTTGCCTGCTTTCAATCCCTGGGAGCTGATGCTTGTTCTCATGTGTTATAATGACACAGCCTCATGCTACCAGAGATGAAGATGACCAAGGTTTATGGGAGTGGACCCACTCCACTTTCTTAATAGAAGCAGCCTGTGCATCTAAACAGTTAGAAAGGGAAAATGAAAAAAAAAAAAAGTATAGATGCAGGTGATAGCTGTTCTGGAAGGCATTTGTGGTGGGGGCAGAACACGTCAGGAAGAGAGAGATTTATTCAAATTGCACAAAGTGTCTAATTTGACTAAAAGATTGTTTAAGAAAATGACAGCTTGTAAAAACTATTCTCTCTAGCTTTGGGCTAAATTTCAGAGGGTGAACATCACTGTTCAGTAGGGCAGAGGATGGTTGACAACCCAGAGGGAGTTTGGATGATGGTTCACTTGCCAGTGGGTGGCGCAGCCCGATGGGCAGTGGGTTAGGGACACGGGTGATTATTTATTTATGTTAACATCAGTCTGAGCTCTCCCTGGTGAGTTATCCCCATCTGGGCAGAAGGCAAGATGAGACGGTTTGAGAGAGCCCTGATTAGAAGAGGAAGAAGGATGAATATCGTGTTTCTCTTGAGGCAGAGGACTACAATGTTGTACATGCAACGTTGCCTTGAAGTCTCTCTCTTGTGGTAGCATATAAATGTATTTTGCCCTCACTCCAAATCACTGTCTTCATCTGTTTTATGTTGTAGGGACCTTTGCCTTTATCTAATGTTTTATCACCTTGATAGCTCTTACCTTATTAAATGTGTCTGCTTCTATCTCTCCAATTTCTTCACATCACCTCCCCAGGGTGCTGTCACCTTTGTCTCTTACTGGTCTTAGTGACTCCTTTACTTTTTGGTTTGGTTTGGTTTTTCTTTTTCCCACCCCTCCCTGATGCCTTGCAACCTCAGTTGACATTTCTTCTTTCCCTTGCAGCAGTGGTGAGGAAACACCGTGTGGTGGATATGGGAAAAGGGTGCAGTGTGTATAGAGTACAGCTGTAGTGCCCTGAGGAGCTGGACATCTGGTGTCCTCTGGTTTGGGAACTGACCCCTTCAAGCTCCTCATATAACTTAAGTCAGCTCTGACCTTATCTGACCTTTGGTGGCATAGAGGAACCAGCAGTGACAACCTCTGCTGCAAGAAGGGAATTCATGCAAGAAGGGAATTTATGGGGGTCATCAGCTACCTGCAGTGGTGATGCCCAGTTGTTGTGGTGGTGAATCTCTTATTCCTGCACCATCTCTCTCCAGGCCTACTCCTCCAGGTCCTGGTGCCTGAGGACAGTTTGAGTGGCAGCTAAGGAACAAGGAAACACTGCATCAAATGAAGAGAGGGCTTGATGATGAGGGCAGAAGTTAAGTCAGCTTGGAATAAGTGGGAGTTAAAGCTAACCAGTGCCTGGAGACGGATCTGTATTTCCAAAGCAGAGAGTCAGAGAAGTGGCCAGAAGAATGTAAAGCTGGCTGGGTGGTAGTACTCTGCAGGATGGTTTTCCATTTACCTTCAGTAGTGTTGGCGTGTCTGAGCAGCCAGCCTAATCTGAGAGGCAGAGAGCACTCAGAGAACCCCAGATGCCTACAGCCCATGGAGAACTATAGGACTCCATCTGCATGGGCACAACCAAGGGAACTGCTTCTATAGAAAAGGGATTATGAGCTGAGGCTAGTGCTGTGCTGTGCTGTGCTGTGCTGTGCTGACAGATCCAAGGCACTTCACAGAGAGTTTGTTCCCCTGGGAGTGAGTTTATTTAGCTGAGAGTTGATTTCTCTAATTCAGACAGTCCTGTGACATGGGGTGAGACATGGAGGGGAGAGATCTAAGAAACAAGTATCTTCTCTAAGCCAGTCCTCTAGTTGCTGGTGTTGAAGGCAGGTGGGCTGCATGGTCTGTGGAGGTGCCTGTTGCCCATCAATGACTAAAAAAGGAACCCTGTTCTCTTAGCTTAAATTGCACCCCTACCTCCCCACGGGTTCCCTGCCTGCTGGTTGAAGTGACATGAGGGGAATTTGAATCTGTGCTGAGCATGTATCTTTTGATTGTCCTGCTTCACAGCAGGCAGCTCTGCTCTTACGGACTGCTAATAGCCATACTGCACCAGCTCTCTGTGCATATCAGTAATGGCATCCTCTACTCATAGGATGCTCTCATCAGGAATGAGACTGGCATTTTGAGTGCCAGCAGTCAGGTGCTTTGTTCTCTGGTGCTGGTTCCCAGTAGGTGACAAGGCTGTCAGTGGAGCAACGTGTGCGTGTGAACATGCGGCTGCTCCTCAGGCACAGAGACGCGAGGAACTCTCTCTGACTCCTGAGCTTTTCCTGCTGCTGCTGCCTTTTCTCTGCCTTCACTCCCCAGATCCTCTCTATTCTTTGCCTTGGCAGGAAGAGGTGTCCCAGTGCGCTTCAGGCTTGAAAAAACGCAAGCAAGATTGGAAATGTTTCAGCTTTTTTGTACGTGTTTCAATTTTTCCTTGCAGTTTACAGTGCTAGACACACTGGATCTTATTACATAAAGATGTTGTTTCTTGTCATTAATCCAAGGAATGGTGGCTGTTCTTGGCACTTTCCTTCTAATTTGCTGTACTCCTTGGTGAATAGCTATCTCATAGCACATACAGACTCGCTCCGCTTCAGCCCTATTGATAACATTTGCTCCTTAACTTTAGGGTCAAGAAACATCCTTTCTTGGTTTTTACTTTTTCTTCCCCTCCCCTTATTTTATTCATGCAATAAAAATAACTCAAGCTGAAGTAATAAGCAGCCAGGCAAGATGTGGATTTCTCTTCTTGGGGAGCAAGACTTCCCAGGTTTGCCCTTTCAGCTAAGGTAAGAGTCAAAGTGTTAAATTCTGTGTCCTCTGGATTCACGCATTGGATCTACAGAATCACAGAATTATTGAGGCTGGAAAAGACCTTTGAGCTCATCCAGCCCAGGCTATGACCTGACATCACCACATCACCTAGACCAGGGCACTAAGTGCCATGTCCAGTCTTATCTTAAAGACCTCCAGGGATGGGGACTCCACCACCTCTCTGGGCCGTCCATTCCAATGTCTGATCATTCTTTCTGTGAGAAAGGGCTTCCTAACATCCAACCTAACCCTCCCCTTGCAGCTTAGGCCTGCCCTCTCATCCTGTTGCTAGCTGCCTTGGAGAAGAGCCTGACCCCCACCTGACTACAACTTCCGTTCAGGTACAGATTTGGTTTTGTCTAGAAATGCTCCTTTAAAATGCTGTGAGGGGGGAGGTTTCCAAAGCAAGAAAGCAATTATCAGTGCTCAGCTGTTGATTCTGTTATGAATATTATGGGAATACGTCAGCATTTCTCCCTTTTTGCCTAAATCAGGATGCAGAAAGCATCGTTACAGCTTTCCTATGTGCAAGCATGGCCTTTAAGTCATGGACCTGACTAGTGGATGAACTGTCCAGCAGTAAAAGTTGAAGGCTGAAGTCATCCAAACTTTCCCCTTATTTTCCTCTGAGGGTAACCTCAGGCATATCACTGGGCATCTTTGTATTTCTTGCTCATCTGAGAATAGTGATGACTGTGCTCCACCACCTGTTGTGGTTGTTAATTAGGGCCGCCTTAAGAAATTGAAGATACTGGGACAAAGGGGAGGGAGGAAAATGAGGAACTGCTGCAAACCAAAGTGCTCCACCGTTCGGAAGTGCAGAATTCAGTTGGCCAGAGCCTTTTCTTATGTGTTCCCAGACCCTATTTTTTTCCTGCAGTCTCCTAGCTCTGTCTGGTGCTCAAAGGCTATTGCTCACTTAATGAACAGCCAGCTTACACTTTGTTTTCTTGTGTTCGTTCAGTGCATGATGCTGGGTCTTATTGACTACATGTCCTGCTCTGAAGACAGAATATTGATTTCCTCATAGTCTTTTTCTATCATGTTAGTATCTGAGCACTCATCGTTGTAGAACCCAAGTGCTTCCCAAGCATTAATTTGTCTTTATAACACCTCTGAAAGGAAGG
Source organism: Upupa epops (assembly GCA_013397515.1). NCBI lineage: Eukaryota > Metazoa > Chordata > Aves > Bucerotiformes > Upupidae > Upupa > Upupa epops. The sequence goes on from VZRI01002661.1 coordinate 155,125, forward strand.
GGGCTGCACTTGCCTCCCTGCTTATACAGAGGGGATGGCAGTGGGCGCAGATTGAAATCAGAACTATCCAGTGACTTTGAAATCCTAATTAGACATACCTGGAACAAGTATTTTCCAGAGCCCGCAAGCGCAGCACTTATGTGCAGTGTGTCTGGCCTTCCAGTTCAGTGTGTTTCAGATGCAGAAGTGAGCCGTCAGTCATCTCTCAAACTGGACTTGGGATTTTTGATCTGTAGTGCATAGTGAAAATAACAGAATTAGTGGCTATCTGTTTCAAGTGACTTGTTTTGCCCAGAGATCAGAGGCTTTCTGTGCTCAGCTGTTTTCTGACCCCATGGATGACAGCAGCGGCAGCCTCTGGAAGAAAGTGCCTATGGGCCACCACTGCAATGTGTTACCAGATGGTGCAATTGAACCATACCTAGTGCTGGTGTGCTAGTCCATGTGTGCTGGCACGTGAGAGTGACCATATGGGAAACTTTCTAATTGGATTTATTTTTCCAGTGATATTACGGACTAGAGCAGGGAAATCCAAATGCCTTTGGTTCAGGCTTCTCGAGTAGATGCCTTCCCTTACAGTCAAAGTTGGAAGACTGTCTTCCCAAAATGGCTTTTTCATGGTAGCAAAAGCCGTTTCCAGAAGAGGAAGGACCGAGGGTAGTATGGGCCTCAGGATGCAGGTCCTGGTGCTTCACATTGTGTTAGGATGCTTTGCTCGAAGTGATGCTGTGGTGACTATTCCCTTAGTTTGTTGTGGTATGAGACCTTTGGCTGTGTAACTCTTGCTGAATTTCAGTGAGGCTGGGAGCTGCAGTCTCCTCAGGGACAGCCCATCAGTGGGATCTTGCCTTAGCACCTGGTGGGAGCATCTGTCAATTATTTGTTTTGGAGCCAAATACCAGTGTTAAACTCTTGCCAGTTTTGCAAGCAGGGAAATACAGACCCAGCTTTTCCCATATGGGGAGTATTTGGGAAGTATGAGAATAATCCATATGGGAAATGCGATTTCTCTGACGGAACCCTATTTTTTCTTCCTGCTTGAACTTCTGTCTGATTTGTCTTTGTTTATCAGGTAAATACTAGTTATTTACTTTTCTGTACCTTTGCATTTTGGACTCCTCTAGAGAGCTTATCATCACAACTGTCTTTCAATGGGAAGTTGTTTAAATTTCACGGAAGCTTTGCCATGGAGAACATCTGACGAGACCCCACCTGGAGTGTTGCATCCAGTTCTGGAGCCCTTATTACAAGAAGGATGTGGACATGCTGGAGCGTGTCCAGAGGAGGGCCATGAGGATGATCAGAGGGCTGGAGCACCTCTC
>VZRI01002661.1:156505-199182 GCA_013397515.1 Upupa epops
ATGAGGCTCTGGCCAGCCTGCTCTATGGTGTCCCTGCCCATGGCAGGGGGGTTGGAACTGGATGATCCTGTAGTCCCTTCCAACCCTGACTGAGTCTGTGATGCTATAACTTCTTCTCAGTGAGGGTGACAAGGCACTGGAGGGGGCTACCCAGGGGATTTGTGGAGTTTCCTTCTCTGGAGACGTTTTAAACCCCCCTGGGTGATCCTGCTGTGGCAAGGGAATTGGATTAGATGATCTTTCGGGGTCCTTTCCAATCCCTAAGGATTCTGTGATTCTATGATCTCTTTTTCAAAGAAAAGATTATTGAGAACAAGCATAATGCCACAGGGCCTACAGTGCTCACTCCAAGCCCTAAGTATCCAGGTCTGCAGTTATCTTCTGACTCATCATAACAGAGCAGATCAGATGCAGGGGGTGACATCATCTGGACACCCTTTTTTGTGATATATTACAGCTGCCTGGCTCTTGGGTACAAAACGGGTATGAGCAGGGAGCCCAATGCAGAGAGAAAAGTTTGAATGCTGAGCAAATGGCTGAGTCCCACGAAGCAGCATTTTGGAATTCAAACAATTAATCTTTTTTTTCTTTCTCTAATAAACATTTTTATTTAATGCCAAAAAGTGCAGGTTTTCCTCTAGGAAGGTGAGGCAACATTTTTTGGTCCTGCTGCTCTCTGTAACTGCATTGCTGATGTAGGGGCTAGCAGCTTTACTCTTTGACTTCCAGCTGTCATTTTTTGATTTCAGCCATACTGGTTGATTGCCTAAATGATAGTTTTAGATGTCGTAGTAAAATTCTGGTTTATTTAGCCTCTCTCCCAGCTGTATTTAAGTCTGGTATTTGCTTGGATTTGGATAACTGAGGTCTTGTGGGAAAAAAAGTCCTTGTTTGCCTACTTGTTGGCATCTGTGATAGAAAATCTAACCCTTCCATTGGTGTGTTTCTAGGATCCAGCAGAGATAGTGGTAGCTCTTTTATTGTCAAGTTTAGCTTCTTTTTAGTTATACATAATTGTCCAATGGGACGTCTGGTTCTCTGTATGCATCTTGATGAGGAACTAAAACGATGAAATTAGTGTGTTTTAGTGAAATTCTGACATTTCCCAGCTGGGAATTGGACTCCTGTGTTTCTATTTGTAGCCAGTGATCTAGTCTGCTGTTGGAGCATTTCTCCCCCCTGCAGAATTAAATCACTTTCTGTTACCTGCATTATTCCAAGATGAAAGTGACTGCTATGCATTTGAGCAAGTGTCTTTTCTTTCTAGGTGTTGCCAGAGCAATCTGTCTTGCTCCATTTAACAGAACATTCCCCTCACTGATTTCTTCCCTCGGTGGCCAGTGCCATCCTGATTTGCTCCTGCTGCAAGCCATCTTTTCAAAACTGCTAATTGCAGCTTGTGCAAAATTAGGTGTCTATCATTCAGCTTGAGATGCTGCATGGTTGGATGGGGAGAGACAGCTGCTTTGCTAAGGCAATGACTGTAGCATCATGCAGAGGTAGGTACACTTTCTGCACTCCAAGCTGGTCTGATAAGAGCAAAGTCAAAGCCATGCGGTCTCTTGGGGCACTGAAATAAACTCTGTGGAGGGCAGTGTGTTGTGCTGGTCTCAGTACTGTGCTAATGCTCTGTCATGGGCCATGCAGGTAGACTTGTGAAGGTTCTTTTACTGTGATCTCAAAGTGCAAAACACAGAAGCAAGGTGACCACACCAAGGGGGTTCTGCTTCAATAGGGCAATGTTACTGTTTTGCTCATAAAGCAGTGAGTGAGAGACAGAAAAGAGTGATGGAAAAGGGAAAAGTAGATTAAAGTAAAGAGGGAAAAGAGGATAATAACTACCACTGCAGGGTCCTAGGATCCTAGGTCCAGGCAGTATCCTACCGCCCTTGTGATTTTCTGGTGATCTATGGTGGTGAAAGCTTCCAAAGTTCAGTTGCTAAGAAGCCATCTTTAATGCCAAGCAACACACCTTGCTCCACCTCTGTCCTGTGGGACTCTGCTAATATGCATCTTCTTGAGCCAGGCTTCCATGCATGCCTGGAGAGGAGTGTCTGAGGGTGTGCTCTCCCTGAAGGCGAGTAGCTTTTGGCCAGGAGGCGTGTTTTGGTGGTGTAATGACATTATAATCAGCAAAGACCACTTAAACTCACAGATTTCTTCATCAATGTTAAGGTGGCCACAGTGATCTATCTCCTTGACAGTTTAACATTACCCATTACCCATTCTGCACTAGGTAATGGGGAATAGTGCCATGCAACTAACTATGTGGCTGAGGTGTTCCTGGCTTTTTCTCATTCAAGTTCCATTCTTCTGAGCAGTTTTCGAGTACCTTCTTGTACCTGAGTGTCCAATCCATGATGACCACACTGAGACAATTCTGACTGACTCTTACATGTTGTCACAGCTTACCACTGGTTCAGAGCACAGATGTGTTGTGCTCATTACCTGCCACTGTGTGGACATTGCCTTTGTGTGAAACTTCTCGGTGCTGAGTTAGAACAAGGCCAGGGTAGATGTCTGTCCTCACAGAGCTGTGAATACACGCTTAGGTGCTGCTCGGTCTGAGAAAAGTATAGCACTTACATTGCTCCACACAGGGCTGCCTTTAAAACCACCTTATGCTTGGGAGAATGCAGGTGCAATTCTTGTTCGTTGGCTAAAAGGATGTCTGTTTTCAAGGTTTTTCACTGAAAGTGCATGGAGCAGAAACTTGCTTTCAGGTAGCAGGTTTTCTAGTGAAAGCTGAGATCACCAGTTGTGACGCTTGCATGAGAACTGCAAGTCATGGAATCACAGAATGTCTTGGGTTGGAAGGGACCTCCAAAGGTCATCTAGTCCAACTCCCTTAAAACAAGTAGGAACATCTCTAACTACAATAGATTGCTCAGAGCCCCATCCAGCCTGACCTTTAATGTCTCCAGGGATGAGGCGTCTACCACCTCTCTGGGAAGCCTGTTCTCGTGATCCACTACCTTCAGATCAAACAGCTTTTTTCCTAATGTCCATCCTCAATCTACCCCTTTCCAGATTAAAACCACTGGCTCTTATCTTGTCATTACATGCCCTTGTAAGCAGTCTTCCCCAGCCTTCTCACAGGGGCCTTTCAGGTATTGGAAGTTTGCTATAAGGCCCTGCTCTTAAAGTGGGGAGTCTTCCCAGAGTAATCTCTGCTCTCCCTCTGCCTGTGGGAGAACTCCAGTCCTGCGTGACGTCTTTATTCAGTGATGTTGCTCTGAAGCAATGCTGATGTGGCTATGGGCATGCCTGGTTCTTCTCAGTTTGTATTTCACCTGAAAATAAAGGGCAATTTTTGTTACCCCCCTTTGCACAATGTAGTAATTTTCAGAAGAGCAAAGTGGATTGATTGAACTGCAGGTGAAACAAGCTCCATTATCTTTTCAGCTGTGGCGTTACATATTGTATTTTAGGTGCTGCTCCAAAGTATGCTCTTAAGAGGAGCCTGCAGCCATCTGTTTGATATTCATGAGATTGTAATTTTATATCGGGGAATTTATTATTCTGTATTAAAAGGCAGGCATAAAATAAACCAAGCTAAAGGGCATACAACTTTTTCAAAAGGTTTTCAGCTGGTTAAATCTTTCTCTCTCTTTCCTATATAATACAGTGACTGAAAGCAAGATAAAACACCTGGATGTGGTTTCTGTTAGGTTTATGTAGAGTTTACAATCAAAATGCAACTTGATGCTGCTCTTGAAGGGGAAGAACACTCCACGTACTTTGTTTTGGGGAAAAATTCCATTTAGGTTCTGGTGTGGCTATTTTCTTCCATAACCTTTTATTTTCATAGAATCATAGAATGGCCCAGGTTGGAAGGGACCTCCAAAGGTCATCTAGTCCAACCCCTCTGCAGGGACATCCTCATCCTAGAGCATGTTGTGCAGAACCTTGGACAGCCTCACCTTGACTATCTCCAGGGATGGGTCCTCAACCACCTCCTTGGGCAGCCTGTTCCAGTGTTCAGCCACCCTCATGCTAGAGAACTTCTTCCTAACATCCAATTTAAATCTACTCCTCTCTAATTTGAAACCATTGTCCCTCTTCCTATCACTACAGGCCTCTGGAAACAATAGTCCCCTCCAGCATTCTTGTAGGTCTCCATGAGGTACTGGAAGGTTGCTATCAGGCCCCCCCCAGAGCCTCCTCTTCTTCAGGCTGAAGAATCCCAGCTCCCTCAGCCTGTCTTCATAGGAGAGATGTTTCTGCCCCTTGATAATTTTTGTGGCCCTCCTCCTTACCCACTCCATCAGGTCCATGTCCTTCTTGTATTGAGGGCTCCAGAGATTTTGTTCATCCCTTCTAAGTCACCTCTATTCATTTCAAGTCAAAATCTCTGTAAAAAGGGGATTGACCCAGAGGTCAGCAGTTGCTTGGCTCCTAGATGGCCATAGGCTGCAGGATCCTTCTCTGTGGTATTGGCCGTGGATTTGTTTCAGCAGGAAAATCTGCGTGCAAGGTTGCTGGGCTCCAGAAATGATGATGAATTGCAATTTCTGTGCAGAGATGAACTGTTTGCCCTACAGAAGAGAACACTAACCAATTGCCCACATTGTTTTCTGAACCAAAATACTGCCAAACATCTGCCTGGCAGATACGAAATGTATACTGTAGAGCTTTGCCTATAAATATGTGTCCATTCATCACAGTTTCCTGTGCGCATGCAGCCATGGCATCTCATGCCATTGCTTTCATGTATACACACACAGGCTGCACGCAGATTTGTAACGTGGAAGATGCATTTCTACACTTTGTTTTTTCATCAATCGTTATCAGTCCGTAGCTTATGGATTTTACATGTGGGGTTGAACACACTGCAAGACTTAACTGTCTGTATATGAGCATTGTAGCACAGAAGTGCACAAACTCAAGCATGTTGAGGTTGTCTGCACTTAATAACGCATGAATGCTGATCCCCCTTTTTCCCCCAAGTCCTACTCACCTCCTTCAAGTCAACATTCAACACTTCTTGGAACCAGAGAGTTTTGCAGACTTGATAGTTGGAAGATAAATGGATAAGTGAAATATGATAAGCCAAATCCAGTGAGATTTCTTACTGTGGCAGAATACTTTGAAGTCTGTGACCCTTATCTCAAAAGGTAGGGTTCAGTGATCTTAGAAATCAGCAGGAAACTTATTTTAGGAAACCTGTCTTATGGTTCTGAGTTGTGCTTTTGGGTGACTTGTTGAAAGCTGCTTCATCTCAGGAATCTCAACTGTGGAGCACAGATGCTTTTCTCTGTTATAATCATGCTTCTAATTTATCTAGCTAATGTGTGTAGATTTGCAGGAAAGCTTGTCTGTAGGGTGCTCGTCACCTCTTGTAAAGTCACGTTATTCATGGCAGAACCTTGCAAAAGTGGAATAACACGGGGCAGAATTAGACCCTGTTCTCTAATTTTCCCTTTAATGGATTACCCTAATTAGAAATGCATTATTTAATAATTAAAGTGCACTATTTTGTAATTCAGTAATGATCTAAGTGGTGATGTTTCACAAGACCTGAAGAGGTAGAACTAGGTAGAGAGCACTCGCATGACATCTGAACAGTTTGCACACTGTCACTAATTTAACCCTTGCCTTTTGCCGGAGTGCTTGTAAGTACTAGGCTGGACATCAGGAGAAAGTTGTTTAATCCGAGAGTGATGGATCACAGGAGTAGGCTGTCTACAGAGGTGGTGGAGGCCCCATCCCTGGAGACATTCAAGGTCAGGCTTCAGTGGGCTCTGAGAAATCTGTTGTAGTGAGACATCATAGAATCACTAGGGATTGAAAGGGACCTCAAAAGATCATCTAGTTCAATTCCCCTGCTACAGCAGGATCACCTAGACCAAGTTGCACAGGAACACATCCAGGCGGGTCTGGAACATCTCCAGAGAAGGAGACTCCACAACCCCCCTGGGCAGCCTGTTCCAATGCTCCATTACCCTCACTGTGAAGAATTTCCTTCTGATATTTATATGGAACCTCCTGTGTTCCAGCTCGTACCCATTGCCCCTTGTCCTATCACTCCAAGCTAAAGAGACCCAGCTCCCTCAGTCTTTCCTCATAATGCATATGCTCTACTTCCTTCATCATCTTTGTTGCTCTATGCTGGACACCCTCCAGCAGCTCTGTCTTTCCTGAGGTGAGAGGCCCAGAACTGGACACAATACTCCAGATGCAGTCTCACTAGTGCAGAGTAGAGGGGGAGAAGAACTTCTCTCGATCTGCTAATCACCCCCCCTTCTGATCCCTTCCAGGATGGTGTTGAAACCTCTTGGCCCCTAGAGCACATTGCTGGCTCAGAGTCATCCTGCTGTCCACTAGGACCCCCAGGTCCCTTTCTTCTACACTGCTCTCCAACAGGTCAGTCCCCAACCTATACTGGTACCTGGGGTTGTTCTTGCCCAGATGCAAGACTCTACACTTACCCTTGTTGTACCTCATGAAATTTCTCTCTGCCCAGCTCTCTAGCCTGTCCAGGTCTCGCTGAATGAACTGGTCCTGATACTGATCCTTGGGGGACCCCACTAGACACAGGCCTCCAACTAGACTCTGTCCCATTGACCACTACCCTCTGGCTTCTACCCTGCAGCCAGTTCACAATCCACCTCACTACCCACTCATCCAGTCCACACTGCCTCAGTTTGGCTGCGAGGATGCTATGTGAGACTGTGTCAAGATGTCCTTGCTTCTTGTAGAGAGTTGGACTAGATGACCTTCAGAGGTCCTTTCCAACCCAACACATTTTCTGATCTATGGTACATACATTAGACTCTCTTGCAACTCTTGGGAACTCAGCTTTCTCTTCAGCAGCAGGTTTTCTGAGGCAGTGTTAACTTTTTACAGCTTGATGTTAATCCCGTGAATCACTGGATAGCCATACTTAACATGGCCTTTCAGTAACAGTCAGACTAGCTTTGTAGGAGGCTTTACTTTTACAACTCTTCAGACTTTCCATACTATTATGGGTTTTGCATATGAGGAGAAATTGAATTTTTATCTCTTTCTTTGAGGAAAGAGCGTAGGTGTCTGCACCATCCGTCTCATGAAACCCTTAGTCCTCTTGAAGTTCTTTTTGACAGAGAAGCAGAGGTCTCAAAGCAAAGGTGTTGTAACAGGCCGCATAGACTTAAAGGACTGTACAAACGCCTCTGCAACAGTAATTCTGCTGCATGCACTCGCCCTCTACTAGCCTTTAGGAACATTGTGGCTGCTTGGCCTTGGGACACATCGCATCCAAGGGAGACCCTGCTCCCTGCAAAGCCCCTGCCTGAGGCCATTCATCGGTGTTAGTGATGAGTGTTGCCAATGGAGGGAAATCCTCACCCCTCAGCAGCCTGTACAGCTTGGCAGATGAACATTTGATTGCAATAGAGATACTTTTTCAAGTTTATTTTTTTACCAACTTTTATTTCCCTCTGAGTGCTCTGCCTCTGAAATTAATCTGTTAGCTGACCTGCAGTCTGAAAATTGCTTCTGCCTCCTCTTCCTCCTATTTGGAGGTTATTGTCCCATCCAAATGACTCAGCAGTGATTACCCTCCATCTTAATGCAGCTCACGATGGGAGGGCAACTCAATGGAGAAGCCCTGTGTTTTTCCACAGAGCCTTGGAGACAGCCATGCTGTACCAGAAGACACTTGGAGTCACTCTCCTCATGTCTGGCATTGTAGTGAGACAGGCTTTCAGCTCTGATATGTTCATCTACATGCCCTGTACGGAAAGCTGTGACTAGGTGCTACGTTTGGGGTATTTTTTAACTTTCTGAGCAGAGTGGAAGTAGTTATTGGCCTTATACTTCAAGTCCTGAATAAGCAGCATGCCTGCCTTAGATTTCTGGGAATTTTCCTTAGCTATGCTGTTTATTTTCTGGGATTAACGCTGCCTGGAGCACCGGTGGCTGGTGTAAAAAGATAGAGCTCTGTCTCTATTCAGCTGTAGCTGCAAACTTAAAGGAGTTCGTGCTGTGGTCACTGCAGTTACCAAAAGGCATGGGTCATTGCTCCAGTGCTGCCTAAGCATGCAAGAGCTTTGGCTGCAGCTGAGAAGTAACTTTGAAAGAGCATTTCTTGTGTGTAAGCACTGATGACATAATTGAGAAAATGCTAAGTGTTTTCTGGCTCTTATTTTCCTGTTTATGTAAGGCTTGGCACAGCTGCAGTGTAGGTATCAGAGGATCTTTCTTGGCTGTGATGTGGTGTGGAGTTGACTGTACTTCTGGTAGGAAGTGATTGTTGTTTTAGTTTTTGCGTCTTTCGGCTCTGGGAATTTCTTTGGATTTGTTTCAAACGATGTCACCTGGAATAGCTGCCTCTGCTGTCTCAAGCCTGAATTTGCATTTCACAGAATTTGAAACAAAAATTCTTTCTGGCTTGGGTTAAGGTTAAATCAGCTTCTCACATGAGTCTGTGGCTTTCTTGGTCCTTTTTTATTCTTGTAAAAGCCGTATCTTTTCACTAAAGAACCATGTTTCCTCACACTAACGTACTGGAGCTTTAAGAGTGTCATGTGCATCTCCTGATTCATCTTCCTATTGATAAAGGAGGAAGTACCCACACCAGTAATTCTCCAAAGAGAGGAGGCTCATTGCCTCAGCATCTGTCTATGCCCTAGGCCTTATTTTATGCCATCTTTCCCTTCATCTAAAAGCCCTGTGTACCTGCTATGCTGGGAGCTCACTGCAAGGAGGCATTGCATTGCCCTGTGGGGGCTGAAGGGAAAAGAGCTAGCTCCCTCCACCCTAATTTCATACTGCTGCCTCAAATGCCATGGCTGCTCTGCTTCCCGTAGTGGTCTGTGGTGACGGCAAGAAAAGGTATTTGCTTTATCTGTACTGCATCTACCTGGCACACATTAGGAAAAAGCTGTTTAATCTGAGGGTGGTGGATCACAGGAACAGGCTGCCTAGATTGGTCCTGGAGGCCCCATCCCTGGAGACATTCAAGATCAGGCTTGATGGAGCTCTGAGCAATCTGTTCTAGTTAGAGATGTCTCTGCTTGTTGTAGGGGGTTGCACTAGATGACCTTTAGAGGTCCCTTCCAACCCAAGACACTCTTATGATTCTACGGGTCCTGGCCAGAGCAGGGTAAGTAAGCACTGCAATTAGTAGCCCTGGTTGCATGCTGCCAGGCAGCAGCAGAGCACTTCAGAGCTGACTAGCTGAGCAGAGAAAGGCTTTGTTTTTTGATGAGAATCGACTAGAAACAGTGAGTCAGTCCTGGGTTCCACCAGCACAGGTTTTTGTGGTGTTAGCATCTTCCTTCATACATTGTATGGACTCCTGGCACTTACTGCCTGTGGCCTAGGAGGAGCTGTTTTAGTTATAGTAATAGTAATAGTAATAGTAATAGTAATAGTAATAGTAATAGTAATAGTAATAGTAATAGTAATNTTAGGTAGTTAGAGACAGCGATAAGGTCACCCCTGAGCCTCCTCTTTTCCAGGCTAAACAGACCCAGCTCCACCAGCCTCTCCTCGTAGGGCTGACCTTCCAGACCCTTTACCATTCTAGTTGCTCTTCTCTGGACTCGTTCCAGCACCTCAACATCCTCCCTAAACTGAGGGGCCCAGAACTGAACACAATACTCCAGGTGCGGTCTAACCAGTGCCAAATACAGGGGGAGGATGACCTCCCTCTCCCTGCTGGCCACACCCTTCCTGATACAGGCCAGGATGCCATTAGCTCTCTTGGCCGCCTGGGCACATTGCTGTCTCATGCTAAGTTTACTGTCCACTAGTACCTCCAAGTCTCTTTTCTACCTGAGTTTTGATTTAGCCTGCAGAGTCTTCATTGCCTGCTGTCCTCAAAACTGGTAACCTGGTGTGCTCTCTTTCTGAATGACCTAAACCCTAAATGTGCCTGTTGGAGGGGCACTCTTAAGATCAGGGTGTCAGTCCAGGGCTGCAGGGAGGGTGTTGGTCTCTAGTTGCTAGATGGTCTCCATACAGGCCAGGGGTTCCTGCAGTCCCATGTCACTTCTGCCCAGACCTTGCCACTGCTCCGTCACTGCCTGCAGGTCTCTCCACGCTGTTACCTCCCACCTTAGTGGCCAAGGATGTGTGCCAGACCTGGCACACCTTGCAGTTTTACTAAGTGTGACTACCTGCTCTTGCCAGGTGGCTCATAGCAGTATTCAAGGGAGTAACTGCCTGAAAGGCACAGAACAGTGGAAGCAGATTCCTGTGTCTGGGTATTTGCTTACTTACAGAAAAAAAAATCCTCTGCCCCTTCTCTTTATGCTCCCCCTATTTTACTTAGCAGTTGTTTGCATTTTCCCCCTTTCAGACTATCTCCTCTTGAAAGATGGGGAAAAAAATGGCCTTATAAAGCCTTCGCTTATAATTGACAGAGATGTCTCAGCACTGGGGCACAAAGAATGAGCCTGATTGAAAGGGAGAAAAAACAAATAGTGTTCCCATTCATCTGAGAAACAAAGGGTTGATTTTATCTTTTTCTTTTTCTAATAAGTCTATGAAAAGGGGAAGAGGCAAAACAGAAGGGTTTAATTCTGCACCAGGGAAGATCATGGTGTGTTCCAGTCCCTGTGCACAGTGTATAATTAAACCCAAAATAGACCAGTGAACCAAGGGAGGGAGGTGGGCTACAGGAGGGAGCAGGGTTACTCACTTCAGAAGCTCTATCCAAAAATAAGTCCCTATTTCTTTCTCCTGCTTTTTTTTGACAAATGGGCTTGGTCTCAATTCCATTTCTGGTTTTCTCTTTTTCCATCTCCTTCTGGCCCTGTCCTCTCCGCAAAGTCACCATAACTATTTATTGGAAGGATACTGGGCTGCAGTGACAGGACAAGGGGCAATGGTGTGAAACTGAAAAAGCGTATTTAGATTGGATGTTAGCAAGAAGCTCTTCACCATGAGGGTGCTGAAGCATTGGAATGGGTTGTCCAGGGAGGTTGTGGATGTCCCTGGAAATGTTCAATGCCAGGTTGGATGAGATGTTGAACAAGCTGGTCTAATGCAAGAGATGTGTGCCTGCCTAGGGCATGGGTGTTGGAACTAGATGGTCTCTGATGTCTCTTCCAGCCTAAACCAGTCTATGATGAACCTAGCTAGAGTTGGACCTGCTCTGACAGAGTTGCAGCTGTGGTGAAGGAGATAAGTGGCTCTGCCCAGGGAGGATTAGGGAGCAGTGGGCTGAAGGAAGTCAGTCTGTGTTGACTAACTTTCACTCTTTTAATTCTCAGTGTGGTTTTTTGGGTATTTTTGTTTTATTTTTTAAAAAATAGCTTTCCTTCTGTCACTGCACCCTCATGCCTTTCACCAGCCTCACACTCTTTTTGCTTTTATATTTAATTTAGCTTTAATTTCCTCTTCTTCATTTTCTTTTCTCCTCTTTCTCTTTTGCTCTATTTGCACATCTTCCTGCCTCTTTTTTTTTCCCGTTTTCCTTCCATTAATTCTCTCTGCGGCTTTATTTTCCCCTTATTGCTCTTGTTTCTGGGACTGCAGTGTCTCCCCTGGCATGTAGCTAGCCTAAAGCCTTGCCCAAGTGCCTTGCTTCAGTAGGCATCTGCAGAATGGGAGGTGCTGTCCTCATGTGTCAAAGGGTGAAATACTTGTCTCATTGCTGAATTTTATGGGCAGATAGAGGGGAGGGCTGCAACAAATGTTTGTTTTAGCAAAATTATGTTGGATAGGAAAATAATACCCCTGATAATCTCCTGTTCCCTTGTCTCTTTCCTATACTCTTGTCTTATACTGCTTTTTATCTTCCATACCCTTGCTTTCCTCTCCTGTTCAGTTTTTCTAGGGCATCGTACTTATAATATAGCCACAAGGTAAAGGCCAACGGGCTTGCAAAGGAAACTGCTTTGCAAGAAAGTGAGAAATTCAGGTTAATTGGATGCAATCAGGTCAAAATTGAGTTAATCTTTGAGTGGGTGGGTGTGTTAGCACAAGGCTGTGTATGCATGCCCGGTCTGGGGGCTGATCCAGGCAGATTCGTTTCCAACTTTGTGTGAATATGCACATTCCCTTGGAGACTGAGAGAGTGATGTGCATCTGGGGAAAACGACGGGAATACAAAAGTGACATCTCTTCATGTCACAGCAGAGAAAATCTTCCTTCTCTGGCAAGAGAGCAAGGCTGCTGAATCCTCGAGCAAGGGTAGCGGTAGAGCTGTAGCCTAACAAATGGGTGTTAAAGAGCAAGTGGAATGAACATCTGTCCTCAGGAAAGGACACTGCGCTGAGAGCAGAGGGACACTGCCTGTGTGAAGGATGAAGGGAGGGAAGATTCCTTCAGATACTGTATTGATTTTCTTTTTTTATTAGGAACAGGCTAAGTTATTCAAAGCCATCCTTTTTTATTCAGTTACTGAAATGTCAGTTGGAAGGTTGGAAGTTGAGGAAATGGCTGCTGTAGTTTTCAAGGTGAAAAAAAATAGTGAAATCCTTCAGACCAGAAGGGATCTCAGGAATCCAGCCGCCTGATCAGAGCAAGGTCAGCACTGAGCCCAGCCCAGACCACTCAGGACTTTGTCTAGTTGGGCTTTGAAAATCTCAAAGATGGAGTCTGAACCACCCCTCCGGGTGCTATTGCTTCACTCACTATGTGGGGTAAATGCATTTGCTTCCCTGTTGCATTTAAAGGCTCTTGTTTCTTGTTCTCCTGTTGTGTACTGCAGTAGAGACCCTGTCTCCATCTCCTGTTGTATACTGGATGGAGGGCTATTAGGTCCCTCAAGTCTTCTCTGCAGACTGAACAAGCCCCAGTCTCTCCGCTTCTCCTTTCACGGCCAGTGCTTCAGCTCCCTGAGGATCCTGGTGGCCCTCCACTGAACCTGATCCAGTTTATCAACATCTTCCCTGTACTGACAGACCCAAAGCTGTGCCAAGCATGCATATATGGTCTTGGCAAGTGCTGTATGAAGGGAAATAACCACTTTTGTTAACTTACTCATTATAGTCCTGTGAATACAGCATTTTATGTTCTTAGCTGTCCACACTGCTGGGGCAGACCTACGAGTCCTGATCATCTCTTTGATATAAACGATGCTATTTGATTTGGCCAGTTGTGGCGTCTGATTTGGGATCACCCTGGTTGACAGCTTACTGTTCCAAATATTGGGCCTGAATGGAAAGGACACAGCTCAGCATTTCTGCAGTGAATTTGGCATGTGGGTGAGACAGTCTTTGAGGGGGTGGTAAAGCCTCAGAAGGTAAGATGGAGCTACTTGAGCAATAGAGGAGGATTTGATAGTGTGTGGAAGCTATTTCAAAGGGATCTGCTGCTTGGATAAGAACAAAATTTCCCTTCTCAGGGAAAAGCCAACAAAAATAACTTCTCCTAATCATTCAGTTGGAAATAATGAAGTTTTGTTACTGGTGATTTATCAGTATTAAATCACGCACACTGGAAACAAAGCACTTTGAGCTTCTATGAGCAGATACCTGCTGAAGGAGCCTCACCAGGTACCACTAAAACACTGGAATCTCATTTAAGTCTGCAAGGGAACTTTCATGTTGCCCATCAATCACTTGGGAGGTCAGCTTAAATAATTTAAGTCCTCCAGCAATCTCGTGCGTCTCTGAATGTGGTCAAGGGCAGAGCACACGCCTGTAGAAGTGCTGCTGAAGTAATCTATTTGGACTCTTCTGTGGACTTTAAATTCTGAAACCCAGCACAATGTGACAGACCTTTGCTGTTCACACAATGGAAGCTTGTCTTCATGCAAGCTGTGTGACCTGACCTGACCACTGAGCTATGGGGGTCACAAAAATACAACCTATGGTAAAGGTTCAAAAGCCATTTTGCTTCCAGTGCTGGTTTTATATGATGGAGTGATTATGGGATAGAATTATTCACTTGTACATTTTTTCTGTGTGCAAGTAGCTGAAGTATGAAATTAGTGCATTACAGGGCATTTTCTAAGCAGTTTGAATCCTCAGAAATACAGTAGAAAGTCAGCAAGAGCAGTAACAGACAATTCACAGGGAGAAGCCATTCAGAATTGCAAGCCAGGTCTCCTTTCTTTTGAATTTGGTTATAAATCATTCATGATTTGGGTCTGTAGGAGGATGCTAGAAAATGGAGATGTAAGAAATTCCTAGGAAGCTGGAAAGAGTGCGCTATCCTAATGTAACCTGAAATGAATAGCAACCTTGCTTCCAAGCTCAGATAGAATTTGCTGAAGCTGTGCTTTATCCACGTTTTGGGGAATTTCCAATGGAGCTTTACAAGGAAAGCCCTCACAGTTGAATTGGCTAGGCCAGCTGGTGCCTCCTGAACTGTATGGGTGTTTGCACGCTTCAAATGATGCTTCCCATTTGGAGTCTGTCAGAGAGCAGGGTTTGCTTGATGATCACTAGGATGAGCAGTGGGCTGGAGTATCTGCCTCAAGAGGAGAGGCTGAAAGATCTGAGTCCATTTAGACTGGAGAGGAGGAGACTGAGGGGATACCTGATAAATGCTTATGAATATCTAAAGGATTTGTCTCAGGAGGAAGATACCAGGCTCTTCTTGGTGGTGCCCAGCAACAGAACAGGAGGCAATGGGCACAAACTGGAACACAAGAAGTAAAATTTAAACATAAGATGCAACTTTGTCATTGTTAGGGTAGCAGAGTGCTGGAACAGGCTGTCCCGAGGTGATGGAGTCTCTGTCTCTGAAGACATTCAAAACCTGTCTGGATGTGTTTCTGTGCAGGCTCCTCTAGGGGATCCTGCACGAGCAGAGGAGTTGATCTCCAGAGTTCTCTTCCAGCTCCTAACATTCCATGATTCCATGGCTCTTGACTGTGTGTTGGGTTTCTGATGTGGTTGGTTGGTTGGCTTAGGAGCCTGGATTTTGTCCGTCTCTGTACTGCAAAACAAATATCCACCATATATTTCAGGGCTCTGATGGACTTTGCTTCACAATGCCTTTTAAGGTTGACTAGTTGAGTGATGGATTACTGTTACTGGAGCCATTTTGATAGCACCTTTCAGACCATAGAGGCTGCAGTGCATGTAAAGAGGGAAAGATCTCAGAGGCAGAGCCATGGCTGCAGGAATTAATGAGCTGCAGCAGGAGATGTAAGGAAGAGGATGGCTACTGTCATCACTTCTGCCTTTGGGGTCTCGTGTTCCCTGGCATGTTGAGGTATGGTCTTGAGAGACTCCCTTGATCCAGTGTGTGGTGACTTTGTATGAAGGTGGAAGCCAGGCTTTGCTGCTTGTCAAGTAGAGCCCTGGTACTCTGTTCCCTTCTGATAGGGCTCTGTCCTATTTTGGCTAAAGTAAAGGGTTTTTTTCTTTGCAGTAGCTGGTGCAGGGCTGTGTTTGAGATTTAGTGTGAGAATAATGTTGATAACAAACAGATGTATTAGTTGTTGCTAAGCAGTGTTTACATACAATCAGGGACTTTTCAGCTTCTCATACTGCCCTGCCAGAGGAGCTTGGGAGTGCACAAGCAGCTGGGAAGGGACACGGCAAGGACATTTGACCCAAATGAGCCAAAGGGATTTTCCACACCATAAGAATGAAGTAAATGAGGTAGTATATGAACTAGGGGGAGCTGTCTGGGGGACACTGTGGCTTGGGAATTGGCTGGGCATCGGTCAGCAGGTGGCAAGCAATTGTATAGTGCATCACTTGGCTTGTACACTGTAATTATTATTTTCCTTTTCTATTCAAGAGTCTTATCTCAACCCACGAGTTATACTTTTTTTTTCTGCTGATTCTCCCTCTCATTCCACTTGGGTTGGGGAATGAATGAGCGGCTGTGTGGAACTTAATTGCCAGCTGGGGTTAAACCATGACAAGCTCTGAAGCCTCCAAGGAGGGTGGCAGCGCGTACTAAGAAGTTTACGTGATGCTGCATCAATGGGGGACTCTGTGTACCTTTTTCTCCTGTAGCTATATAAAGGCAGCTCACAGGACCCTGGCAGAAACACTTTCAAACATCTTTATCCGTGGAGGGCTAAATACTGATGATTAGATTTGATTCCAGCTGTTTTCAGCGATTTAAAGCACTGCTTTCCTTGCATGGCCTCGTGCTCTTAATTAGCCAAAGCAAACCTATGTGCTGCAAAATCCTTTCCTTTTATAATTTCTAGAGGAGAGTTTTATCATTTCTGCCACAGATTCTCTTTTAGGCAGGATTCAGTAGCTGGCAACCCTGAGAGCTGCCAGGAGCCTGTGCTGCTGCAGGCTGTTACCCTGGCAGAAGAAGAGGGATGGAGGACCCCTTTTGCTGCATGTGTCTGCTCTGCTCTTCAGCAAGCATCACTTTGGATGATGGGGACTGAGGATCTGCGATACACATCTCCCTTGGGCTGCTTGCTGTCGAGTGTCAGACACGATGTGATGAGACTGTGCCCACCTCATGGCTCTGGCTCAGGCACCTCTGCAGACATCCCCCCCCCACACACACCTGCTGTTTCTGCAGGCACCGTCTCTCTTCTTTCTCCTCAGCTGTAAGCACAGATTTTCAAATAAGTGAGTGATACTATATCATCTTATTTTGTGCGCTGTCTGCCATGCTAGCCGCATTCTCTGAACACAATAGCACAAATTACTTTACATAAGAGAAATAGTGAATTCATAACAGCAACAGTGGAGGGAAGGGGGGCATCAACCACTGTAAAAGCAAGAGATGTTTCTGGTTAGCAGATGTAATATTCATAGGAGTTAAAATCAATGTAAGATTGATTCTTGTGGGCTAATCCTGAAACAACCAAAACATGTTGGGGAAGTCTAGGTGGATGTTTTGCCTGAAATGCAGTGGAGAAGGTCTGTGGGGAGTGGCCTCAGGCTAGATCAGAACTCCATCTACAAGAGCTACCGGTGTCCTCTCCCAAACTGCCTGGAGTGGTCAGGGCTGTGGTTGTGTTTTACCCACTCTGCCCATTTGTTTATTTTTTTGTCCTTTGAGACGGTGTCCAGCACCGTATTATAATGACCTGGGTGTGATCCCTCCACTGAATTAGAGGGCTCAGCACAGTACTTGTATCGCTTCATCGTGTTCCTCCTGTGTTCCGACATTGTGGTTGGTTTTTTTGCCACAGCTGCACAGTCAGCTGAGCTCAGCACTCAGCTGTTCCTATTGCCATCTTAATTCCTTCCTTTTGTAAAGGCAGTTAGTTCATAAATCTAAAAGATGTGTGAATAATGTACACTTTCCCCCTCTTTAGCGGCATTGTTTGCATTTACTAAAATTGAATATAACTTATTATCACATTGTCTATTTGCTTAGGTTGATCACAGGTTTTTCCCTCTTCCTTCTGCTCTGGGCTACCTCAAATAACTTGATGTTTGCAATTTTGTCACTCCCTGGGTGTTCTCATTTCCAGATAATAAGTGTGTTTAAGTAACATGTGACAGAGCCTAGAAATGAATCTCTCTCTATCACAAAATTAATTCACAGCCATAGTAAGGACTTTAATCCTGCTGGGGTATTAACATTGACCAGTTTAACTCATGCACTAGCTTGTCATGTTGAAAATATTCAGGGGATGCTAAGAAATGGTTTTCTGTAGTGTACAGGAAAAAACCCTGTGGAGTTTGTCACAACTTGTTTTTGCAGATGTTTAGATACTCTGCTTTTAACGGTGATTTTATTCCATTTGCTGGACATAACTTGAAAATCCCTTGTCTACAGGTCTCTAGGTTGTCTCTGGAGAGAGACTGAGAGATCGGTAGTGTAATTTTGGGAGAAGCGGCTTATTTTTTACCATATTGGTTTGTTCCTGAGCCACCTCTTCTCCTGGCCTCTCACTTTGCAGTCTTGTTTCACTTTTAGTCCAGAAAAGGCTGAAAAAGAGGCCAGAGCAGAAGTTTTAAAAGGGGGGAAAAGTTAAACGAGTTTCTTTTAAATGAGCTGGAGATTAAAGAAGCTATTCGAGTGCAAGGAAGATGATAGGTTTTCCTTGTACAATGTTAACAGTTAGAGAGTGATATTGAGGGCATCTTTGAGTGAAGTGGGACTTGAGGAAAAAAGTAGGGAAATGGGTCAGGATAAGAGGAAAGTGTGGATGAAGGCTGAAGTGGAAGGGACACTCAGGGAAATTGTACTGATGATTAATAAGATTTCCCTACTAAATAACATTTCCCATTTGTACATCTGGAAGCTGTTCAGATATGTATCATGTGCTTGGAAAATCCTATGTGTAATAAGTAAGTAAATTAGATACGCAGTTCCTGACAATGTGTCAGAAAATTTTAGTCCAGTCTTGGGCTGCACCCTTAATCCTATTGTTATTTTTAGCTTAATTTTATAAAGAAATGAAGCAGAGATCATCGATGCACCCTCGACCCCCACCGCGTAAGAACTTGTTGGCCAGTTTCAACTTCATAACCCAAGGTGGGTGGATGGAGGAGAGTTGGAGCTGCTTGTGCCCTCACTAAAGAAAGGATGGGCTGAGTGGAATCACCTGTTCTCTGCTTGGTCCACTAGCCACTGAAGGCAGTGACTGTGTGGCCACTCAGCTTGCCATGGCAAATGGTCAACCAGCACTTGTGTGGTGCAGAAGCAGCCATGGCGGTTGCTACTGTTTGCCATTCTGGTAGGGAGCACTCTCTCGTGTAGGGTGCACTGGTGACAACAAGGAAGGGGCTTTGGTCAGGGAGATGGTGAACTATTGACAAGGTGTTGGTAACAGGAAGGAAGTAAAAGTTGTGGTGTGATGCAGAGTGCACAGAGTTGCAAGAGAAGTTGCAAGATGTGTTGCAAGGTGTAAGGAAGATGGACAGATTCAGGGAGGATTAGGAGAGTAGGACAGCAGAACTAATAAATGCATCATGTTTGTTTTTTATCCCTTGCAACCGACTGTCTCTGAAGGGTGACTCTCAGGAGCTCTAGGGCAGAAACCTGTTCCTGGAAAGGGGACTTTTAAGGGATAAGACAAATCATAAAAGCTTCAAAAGTTCTGCACCTTAGAGCACCTTGCTCTCAGGGTAGTGGAGGAGGATCAGAACTCTCTATAACAGAGGCGTTGCATTAAAGATAGGAGTTTAACTTTTGCCTGCAGACCCTGAAAGGCTTTCACTGATACGGTTTTGTAAAGACAATACAAATAATAACAAGTTTATAGAGGTGATTGTTACAATACATACGTTACTGTCATTGGGAAATGCACTTGCTACAACAGGACTAATCATTTGATAGCAAAAAGAGGGCTGTCCTGGATGTATTCACTATATGCTCAGAGTGTGATTCTTACCAAGGAGGTGTCCCTGTCTTGGATGAAGGAAGGTCTGTTGACCATCCTTGTTAGGTCTTCAGTCTTCCTCTCCCAACCAGCTATTATCCCTTCTGGCTTTTTATACCCTAACTCTGGTTTTCCTGCCTCTCTAGTGGTGTTTAGCATGATTCGGGTGAAGAGATGAATATTACAGCCATGTTTAGCATGTACTGTTTATGGCTCATTAGTATATTGAGAGATGTGAGTTTTAATATTAATTTTGCTGTTAATAAGGCAAAGATTTTAGTGTGGATGCTGGGACCCTCAATATTTGCTTGTTGTCCCCACTTGGCCAAAACAGAGCAGTCTTAGATTCACGAGACTCGTTCCTTCATCCATTAGTTATTCCAACTCAAGGTATCTCTGCTCCTAGAGGTAATACAGGAGCGTCATGCTGGCAAACATCTTGACCTTCTGTGCAGAATTCCCACAGCATAAAAGGAGATGGCCCCTGCTTTAAAGAGTTGTTTGTGTACAGAAAGACCACCGTACTGTAGATCTGGCCTGCAGTGTTCCTTTTTTTGATGGGATTGGGGTCATTGATTACTCTGAGCTCTGGGAGGATTCTGGGAAGAGCCAAATGAGAAGAGTGGGGAAACACTGAAATGCTGAAGGATCTGTAATGATTGTTGCCTTTTTTTAAATTTCTTTTTTTAAATCAGGACTTAGTCAAAGTGCCAATTTTATGTGGTTTGATGAGGCAACAAGTCAAAGGGGAGGCTGGAAAGAGTTTATGACAATAGGAAAAGTTTCTGTTCCAGGAATGGGAAGAATTTATTTTAAGACTATAGAAAAGCTGGATGTTTATGGAAGAGGAAAGGGACAAAATATTTTGAATATTCAGAAGAGCTTTGTGCCTGTGAAGCTGTTAAGCTGATGAATGCCCCACAGCTTGTGACACTTGCAACCCAGTTCAAATGCACTAGAAACTGTGTTGCTAGGATCCTTCTAGTCTGAGCCTAGAGAAAAGGCCTGGCTGCTGCGTGTGCCTCTGGCTCTGCTGACTTGTGCATTTCTAGAGAGAGAAGCATCAGCTCAAGCATAAGATTAAGGAGTATGGCAATTACCAGTTACCCAACTCAAGCTCTATCACTGTTTCCTTAACTGTAGCCCAGGCCTGTAAGTCTTAAAAGTGGCCTAGACTTTGCTGCATCATCAGGAGTGAGAAAGGCTGGGAGCAGTCCCAGCCACGACACCAACTATCGCTGCAGTCCAGGAGGGACCACTTACAGTTTCCTTTTAAAAAAGGGATCAGAAGGCCACAGTGGGCAAAAACATGTATGCAGCTAGCGCTGCAGAAAAGCAGTTGCCTTCTGAAGGAGGGAGAGCAGCTGTATCATAAATGAGGAGAAGCTCAGCAGAGCAAGGGATGTCAACACTGAATTCCAGGAGGATGCAGCAGCTCAACATTTAAGGCTGTGCTAAGGTCAAAGAGAACGAGCCAAGAGAAAGGCTCGGGATTTGCAGAAGATGAGATCATTAGCTATCCTAGGCAACTCCAATTCTCTGGCTCTGCCAGAGCATCATCTAAAAACAGGCTGGCTGGGTTTGTGCTGTGTATAAAAATGAGAGGTGGCATTTTCTCCCCTCCCTGCTTTCCTAAGAGCAGGGGAGGCTGCAAAGCGAGAACATGTCAGGGCAAAGGTGGGAATGTGTGGGGCATTAAAGTAGTGACATCTAGCAAGATGGTAGGAGAGTAATGGAGGAGGAGAAATTAAGAATCGTGACAGCAGGGCAGGGTAGCTGGGAAAGGGGTGGAAGGAATTAGAATTGGTGCAAAAGAGACAGCAGATGAGGAGTAGCCAAGAGATGCAAGAAGGAATAAACATCATCTTGGGAGCAGTGACAAGCAGCAGCAGGCAGGGAACAACATGATAGAGGCTTATACCAATCTTACATTGAAGGAAAGTGGCATAGGCTCTAGACACTCATAATCCGTGTGTAAGCTGCAATCTTTCATGCCTATGCTTTTTTCAATGATAAAAGAATGAGTAGCAAATTAATTAGGGACTGAGAGCACTATTCAGATTGGCTGGCAATCCATAAAGAAATGATGGTCAAGTGTCGTGACTGAAAAAGAGTTTGGAGCTCAGAGAAGGCTTGGGCATTTGGCACTCAAGCTAACTGAGCTAGATAAAACACTGTAAAAAATCTGGCTGCAAAGCAATGTACTTCTCCTGCAACTGGCTCGTGTCACTGCAGCATCTCAGTGCCATACAGTCTTGTAGCTGCGTTTTCCCTGGATGCTGAGCTAAACTGGCATAGGATTGTTTGCTTATCTTTACAGAAGAGCTGATGTGAAGAGGATAAGGATCTTGGGCACTTCCATTGCTGGGCCAAGTCTGAACTGTTGGTGTGGCCTCTCCAAGACAGTGGCTGGTGTAGAAGTCGACAGCTGTCTGAAAGGTGTCTACCTCTTGGGTATTAACTAGCATGAACCATAGCAGCTGTGCTAATAAAACAATTATTGTTATAAATTGAAAATGGATTGTTAAGCAGGGTTTGCTTGGCCTGATCTTTGAAGGTTTGAGTCAAAGTGATAGGAGGAAACTGATCCTGGAAGGGGAAAAAAATACCCCAAACAAGCATTAGAAAAGTTAATACTGATGCCCATTTAATCTGATACATCTCATAGCTGCTTTCACACGATGCCTTACTTGCTCCATGCTCCAGCTTAGAGACCCATGGCTTGTTTGCCTAGGATCCCTGTATGCTTAAGCACTTCAAAATAAATCAAGCAGTACATGTGATTGCCTTGATTATAAATGTCATCAGGCTCGGATGAAAGAGGAATGGCTGAGCTGGGGCTGGTCCAGTATGTAACTACTTGTGATTAACCACAGCAGGGAGCACCTCACAACAAGGTGTTTAGACCTTACCACAGGCAGATGTGGATTAATCTCATGTGTATAGGTTTGAGACTGGGGCTTTGCGTCTCTGTAGTGATGATGGATCTGCATGTGGTTTTATTTTCCTATGGATTGCTTGGTCCTGTACTAAATGATGTGGGGATTCTGGTGTTGCTACTTTCTTGGGGCAGCAAGTTCTGCTGTTTAATGATATATTGAAATGGGGGAGGAAATATTTCCTGTCTGCCAGGTTCGGTTTTGCAATATTCTAATGCTAATGTGTATGCTCTTGGCCCTGTGCTCTGAGCACACAAGTTCCCCAGTTACTGTTCCTGTCAATGTATGAACTTCTGTAATTTTTCCTCTTCAGAGGAGCTTGGGACCAAAAGGAATGGCTGCAGTCGCCTTATCCAGCACCCTGTAATCACAAGCCACCTTGCTGTTAAGTCTGCAATGAGCTGCCAAAAATGAGCTCTTGCACATCAGAGGCTGTGAAATACTCTTGTGCTCTAGAGCAGATACAGGACCTACGGAACAGCAGATAAAACCCTTAAGCGGTGATATACTATGGTGACACTCCTTATGAGCAATCAAGGGTATTGCTAATGTAATTGGCACGTGTAGAGAGAAAGAGGATTTCCTTGGTAAACAGGACCAGAAACTGGCCCCAAGTTTCCCCTCTCCTGCTGGAGGACAAGGCTCCCAGGCTGTCTACTGCTTCTGTTGCCTTTTTATGAACCTCCTCATGTTCTGCAAAATACATTGCAACGTGAAGTTTCCAGTCCTGTCTAGTATCTGTGGTCTTCCTCCTCGCAGTCCTTTTGCAGATGATGGAGGTGTGCTTAGCAAGGAGTGCTGAGCTAGGTGTAGAGACCCCCCCACTCCCTTGCATAGATTATTTTGGCTTGAAATCTCACAAGATGACTTGGTTCAGCTTTAACGTGGATTTTCTTAGATAATAACTTTGTTTTTATTGACACCATGTCACTCATTGTGCTGCCCATCTGTTTCATTTGGTTAAGTCTCACTCCAGCAGCCAAGAGTCTTCTCTGGTCTAGAGAGGTTGTTTTGACCTACTCAAAATAACTTGTATCCTCGGCAGATTCTGTGACCCCAGTATGAGCTCCCTTCCCACATTGCTTATACATTATTCAAACCATCTGTATGGCACTCACTTTCTTTACTCTGCATTAATATCCTTTGGAATGACTCTTGTTGTACTCTAAATGCTTCCCTAAACTCTAGTGTCACTCAGGTATCTCTTCATTCACTGCCTCCTCCTAGCACACTGGACTTAATTACATGGCAAACCCTATTACTTGAGGGCTCAGATATTGTCACTTCTTGAATTAGTTCCTTCGTGTTACTGAAAATGAAGTCAGGAATAGCTTCTTTTGCTTGTGGGTGCTCATATTAGCTGTTCCAGGAAGCAATTGTTTGAAGCACTGAGGAGCTGTAGTGTTCTTTGTGCCAGCTTACAGGTGAATTCCCCTGTCTTCACTTTCCTTAAATTGTGCCAGTGTTTCTTTCAGAACTGCACATCCAGCTGTCCTTATCTAGAGCCTTAATGATAAATGGGCAACATGGGATTATAAATGTATTGCAACTCGTAGGGTTGTGAATCCATGCGTGATCTTCTGCACGTAAAGATTTCCCCCTTAAGAGTTTTAAGATTTCTGAGTTAAGTCCACAGAGGTATTTAAAAGGCTGTATTATTTCTCCAACCCTTTGGCTTGAACCCACTTCTTCTATATAGCTTGCAGCTGGGTATTATAACATCCCATTTGCTTTTCAGTGTTCCACCAAGTTCCTGTCATTTATAGTGTATTAGTCATCATCTATTGCCAGGATTTCTACTTCACCTTAAAATCAGCCTATTTTGAGATGTTTAAATCTAGGCTCGCAGTGGGGGAGGGGAGTAGAACTTAAAAAAACCCAAACCAGCCAGTAGTAGAAATGCTAATGTCACCCCTTCCTCCCTTATTTAACCGTCTGTGTGAGATGTGACTTGATCCATCTTTCTTTCTCCTGTCTTCTCCGAAACTGCATGAGTTGCTGAGGCAATGGGATTTCTGGGCTTGGATTTGCTAGGTAACTGCTTTCTGCTTTTATCTGCTGTAATGAAAGCAAGTTGGGTTCAGGCAGGTGAGAAAGGACCTTCAGTAATTCCCCTTACTCTGCTCTGCTGTGTAAACATGCTAGGTTTAAAGGAGTGAGGGATCTGGGGCTTTGCTCTGCACCTCTGTTAATATGGTATGCTGTGCTGGGAGCTGTGAAGTCCAGGGTGTAGAAAATGAGGATGCAGCCTTCTGCCCCATTGCCCTCATGTCCTTCAGGGTGGCCTTTCCCAGAAGGGGATGGTGTGTGCTGCAAAGGGGCCAGACTAAGGGAAGAAAACAGGATTAGGCATCCTTGGGAAAGGGATAGCTTCCTCCTGGGGGGACCACATGCCATAGGCTGTGAGATTATGGCAGTCCTTCGCTGTAGGGTTCTGCAGGGAAGAGGCTGATGAGACCTCCCACAGATTAATCCAGTTAAACTGTTCTTCACTGGGCAGATATCTCTGTGTCAGCATTTGTGATTTCAGACCCACTGACGAAAGCTCCTCTGCAGCCAGCTGAGAGCTGGATAAATAGGGCAGATACTGCCTAACGTAATGGCTTTCAATAACTCTGTACAAACCTCTGAAATCAAAAAAACCCAAAAGGAGCCCAGTGGAGGAAAAGGGACCGAAGTTGAATCTATCTGTACATGAATAGTGCCTCAGCTGCACACTGGGGATAGCACGTGAGTTCCTACTGCTGCTTCTGGAGCACTTTGCCTTTCAACTGGTTTCAGGTGGAAGTTGCTGATTCGATGAAATTAGCATAAATTTATTGTCACCCCTTCATGCTCTGGAATTTATGTGCATGTTTTAATCAGCTCAGCGCAGCTCCTTGTGGTTTACTACTAGAAGTCAACACAGTAATGGGCAATAGTTAAAACCCTTAGGTCAAAACAATGTGCTTCAAACAAGTTGAAGCAAAATGTATGGTTTAATGTATTGTTTCAGGTCATTGCAAATTAAAATGATGCAGGCTTACAGCACACTGCATGACATTGACTTCCAATAGCCTATTAGGAACAAATTGCCTTAATGGCCGAACAAACACTAGATGAAGTTCAGTTTCTCTTTTTTTAAGAGTTTAGTTTTGATAAGGGCTGCGGGGCTGACAGCTCGGAAGAACGAGTCTTAATGTGTTTCTGCAACTCACATCTTTAATGCTTGATGTGTCCTGGCAACTCCTCCTCCATTTCTGAAGCTCTTTTTTTATTTTTCCTTCAAAGCTTGTAATGTTTCATAAGTAGATATGAACTACGTCCATCAAAACACACGTTCAAGTGTGAGATGAACAGTGGGGTCTGCAGTGCAGACCATGTTTCCCAAGTGTTGCTGGCTCTGAGCCTACTACTTGTGCAGGCTGGTCAGGTTTATACTTACTGTATTTAGGTTGTCTGTGGCAGCCTATCCAGACCACACAAACGAGAAGAGTCAGTGTGTAGCTGAGAGCGTGGAGCCTGGGCTGTCAGAGGAGCATATTGTGGCCACAGGGGTTTGCAGGAAAGATAAGAATGAAGTGTAGGGAGAAGAACAGCTTTTGGACCCCTGTTCAATCCACCTGCCCAAGACATTTGCTATGCTTTCAGATGATATTTTGGGATAGGAGTCTGCTTGCACACTGACATGGTTTAACTCCAGCCAGCATGAAGAACAACACAGCCACTTGCTCATTGTCCTTGCCCTCCCCAGTGGGATGAGGAGAACTGAAAACAAGTAAAACTGGTGTGTTGAGATAGGGACAGATTGTTATTATATTTTTATTTCAATTATTAATAATAGCAATGAAAAGGGAGATCCCATAAAAAAGAGTGAAATAAAGCCCAAGAAAAGACAAGTAATCTGCAATGCAGTTGCTCATCATCCACTAACAGATGCTCAGCCATTCCAAGAGCAACAATTGACCCTTCCCAGCCAACTCCCCCCCAGTTTGGTATGGTATATCCTTTGCCTAGTTTGAGTCAGCTGTCCTGGCTGTGTCCCCTCCCAACTTCTTGTGCCCCTCCAAGCTTGTGGCTGGCAAGGCAAGAGAAACTGGAAAGTCCTTGACTTAGTGCAAGCACTACTGAGCAATAACTGAAAACAGTGTGTTATACCAGAATTACTATCATCCTGAATCCAAAACTCAGCTTGGCACCACCTACTAGGAAGAAAATTGACTCTATCCCAACTGAAACCAAGACACAAGCTCCTGTTGTCAGAATGAGGACAATCGTTTAGAAAACAATGCAGGAATGAGTCCCTAGGGGCGGGCTTTCTGCTTGTCCTGCTACCTCTACAACAGAGAAGACAGCTGCGTGAGTTACTTACAGGGACAATCCCAGTGATGTTGACTGCCGTTTCTTAGGGCACAGGTGAACAAACAAGGGCCTGTGTTGGGAACCAGCAGGACAAAGGGCTGTTGCATTCCTCCTCTATCACAGCATGGAGGAAAGGGTGAGAAACGGGACCAAGCTCATCAAGGGTCTTGGTAGGGCATTGTAATGGATCATACAGATATTGCAGCAGCATGAGCTTTGTTTCCTTAGAGCAGTACCTGTACCACTCCTGTTTCCATACCCTCCTGATGCTGGTGCAGTGTTGGGGCAGCTGGTAGAAGCAGAGCTAGAGCTCTTTTTCTCCACTGGAGTGCTGCGGGAAGAGGTACAAGTAATGGAAATTGAAATGCAAATTCTTCTTCGGAGTGGAGAAAAGGCCCCCATAAATCAGGAATGACAGGAACACAAAGACACCATCAGGATGCATTTGCACAATCAAGGGATGTTTCATATATCAGAGAAAACCAAGGCGCACAACCTCCGCTCCCAAAATAAACCAAATCCATTTTTTTCTCATCAGTGAAGCAGTCTCTGAAATTCCCTGTTTGAAGAGCAACAGAAAACAGAAAGGAGATTTGAGTTAAATTTTACTCAGACGTGGCATGGTTTCTAATCCAGAAAAGAAAATATTTGTTTCAAAGGGTCAGTGAAAAACAAGCCTTTCCTCCCTCCTTACACATCCAGCAACATGAGAGGGAGCTGCGGTTTTTGGGGTTTATTTATCTGCTGCTGAAGACCTTTATAAATGACCCTTCATAATATAATTGTGTAGTCTAGAAACAAAGTCATCTCATGGTTAGAGACAGAGAGTAGAAATGCCTGAACAGAGGTCCTGTGCACAGAACACTAGTAAAAGGAGCCTGATGGCATAGAAAGCTTTTTCCTAGGCTTGAACCTGTAACCACTAAATGTTTCACTATAGGACCGAGCAGGTTATAGTAAGAAGTGGAAGATTTAATTTGAAATCACAAGTGACAGAGCAGTGTGATTGAATTTGATCTTGCAAGCCCTGGCCCGGATTTCAGCTTGGTTAACTGATAAAACCCCTGTGTCTCACTGTCTTCTATGTTAGAGTTAAGAAAGGTCTTTCAGGCTTACAAACTGGCTTCACTACTAGACAGTGTATGCTGTGTGTCTCTACTTCCATTTAAACATTCCTAAGGAGCCTAGCTCCTGTGGTGTGAGCTCTTTAGCCCAGACTTGCTATGAGGTAGCTTTTTGTGCAGTTGTCACTGTGTCTTAAAACCAGGTTGAGGATGTCCAGCTGCACTGCTGAAAATGTGATTCTGTAGTTGCAAGTGGTCTAATAAATTGTCGGTCACTGTTTGACTCTGCTTTTGACTGCAGTTGTGTTGTCCTGTTCCACATGCGGTGTCAGACTGGAGCAGTTGTCATTTTCTGTTCGCCACTTTGTCCCTCTGCTAGAGATCCCACCCAGGCAAGAAGGGCCAAGCAGGAAACCTGTCTCCTCCTGTGCCGCAGTGGTTTGCAGGTCTATGCATGGAGATAATGTAAATTGGTGGAGAGTGCTTCACTAACTGACAGACTTACTGATTATGCACCAATACACCTGGAGTTTTGGGCACATCAATTCAAGAAAGAATTTAGTGGGTGCAAGAAGGGTAATGAAGCTGGTGAAGGGCCTTGTTGCATGAAGAGTGGCTGAAGGAGCTGGGGTTGTTTAGCCTAGAGAAGAGGAAGGTAAGGGGAGACCTTACTGCTCTCCACAACTACCTGAAAAAGACATTGTAGAGCGGTGGGGGTTGGTTGCGTCTCACAGGTAATTAGTGATAGAACAAGAGGAAACAGGCTCAAGCTGCACCAGGGAAGGGCAAGGCTGGACACTAGGAATTTTTTTTTACTGA
The DNA here is from genome assembly GCA_013397515.1 of Upupa epops. Taxonomy (NCBI): domain Eukaryota; kingdom Metazoa; phylum Chordata; class Aves; order Bucerotiformes; family Upupidae; genus Upupa; species Upupa epops. Next base: position 184,819 of record VZRI01002661.1, read on the forward strand.
AAGAGTAGTCAGACATTGGAATGGGCTGCCCAGGGAGGTGATTGAATCACCATCCTGAGATGTGGTCATTTAGATTTGGTGCTTAGAGATCTAGTTCAGCAGTGAACTTGGTAGAGCAGGGTTATTGGTTGGACTTGATGGCCTCAAGGGTCTTTTCCAACCCCAGTGATTCTTATGATTCTGTTCCTGCCCAGGCACAAATATAGGACCTTTTTGGAAAGCCATTGGGTGGTAAGCACTGGAGTTGTCCCAGTTTGTAGTTTCTCAATCTGAGCTACTATTCTCTGCTCTCCAGCTGTCGAATGGTGATGACAGATGGTCTTTACTGACGTGATTTGGAATGGATGAAAACTTACAACTGAGTTACACAGGTTCTGTGTTAATAAAACCTTTCCATCTCACCACCACATGCTGTAAAGCATGTGAGAAAGTGGCTGCATTACAGAGGCCTTTGGGAATTTAGATTTGTTTTCTTGTAGCTGTTTCTCTGTCCCTGCCAGGGTCAGCTATCATGTGTAATGTGCTACCACCTTCCTCTGCTGTGGCTGGAAAGAACCATCTCTGTTTCTAAAAGATGACCTATGATAGCTTATCCAATGCTAAGCTGCCTTTTTACTCTTTTAAAGCCATTTCATTGCTAGAAGAGAAGTGGGAGCATTGCTTGAAACTGGGAAACTCCAACCTACAGAAGGGTGATTCCTTAGCCCTGGATGAAGTAACAAAACTGGCTTTATTTCATTGAGGATGACATGCACTTCATGGGTTCTAGCTTTCCTCTGCCCAGGTTGTTTATCCCAGTCTCTTGCTGTTTCTCACTATCCTGCTGATGAACCTGTTGGAGGGGGCAGGGCTGATGGCATGAGAAATAAAAAGCAAAAAAAGAACCCCCAGTTGTTACAGTCAATCGATAATAAGGGAATAGGTTAGTTCCACTTTCCCCCAACAAGCAGACAAACATGTACATGCGTGTCCATACCTCTGCCTCTTTATATACTATGCAAAAAAATTAAATATGGATCCCCAAATTCATGTGCTGTTGAGATTAGAGTTGTGGTGGCCAAGGTTTGATGGAGTCTGGAAAGGGGAGCTGGAATGGTTGTTTAGCCCCACCTTAAATTGTCAGAGTCTCCTCTGTATTTAGACAAGATTGCTGTCTGTGCTTTAGGCTGAAAGGCTGTTGATTTACTGAAGATCTTGTCTGTGCATTGTGTGGGGGGGTTGCCTGGCTTCTGTGACTTTAGTTTGGACCTTGGTGGTGGTAATTACAGGACAAGGTACTAACAGATCACAACAGTTTCTCCTGCAGGGCACAGGGGTTTGGCGCAATGAGGATAGGGAATAATGATCTCTTACTGCACCGTTTCTTTTAAACTAGGGTTAACTGAAAAAAGAAAAGGCCTTCTCAAGAGACAGTTTCCAAATAGGTATGACTAGCTTAAAATAGAGGACTCTGACCATCCGAAATAACAAGTGCATCAAAAGTGTCATCAAAATGCTTGCAGATGCCAGGTGAAGAAATAAAACACTAGACAAACTGTCAAAACACCTGAACATACGAGACTTCCCAGACCTGTATTTGCTGATGATGATTGTTGTAGGCATGTGGCCTCTATCCTGGTATGTGTTACGCATGCATAGTCATACTTGCTTTGAGAAGCTGTCATGTAGCAGCCTGTAACAGGGCCGCTGTTGAGTCTATCGTTTCTTTTCTGTACACGTCAAACAAAACCCTGTAATGCAGCATCCAGGAATTTGAAAGGAATGTGAGGGAGAAGTGTGGCTGCTAATGGGGGAGGAAAGGATCAGATGTGTGTGTGTTTGTGCAGAGAGGCTTCATGGACATGGTTTTAAAGCATGGAAAGATAGATAGGAACACTAAAGCTTTGCATGTGACAGTGCCACCACTTTCAAAGGTGTCGCTTGCAAATTCATGGCTCTGTAGGGCTGAAAAGTATATCTGAAGGTTTGCTACAACTGATTACCCCAGAGAAATGAAGCTGGATATAAACAAAAAGAAAAGTTGTAACAGGGGTCACCGTGCACAAAATATTGGTACCAATTTGTGATTTTCCTCTGTTCCCTCCTTCCCAGTTTTAATGGCAGGTGGGTGGGAAGGGGGTAGGGCAAGGGCAGTGGTGGGGTGGAAACCCAGTCTTATCACCCCAGTATAGCACACAGAGGTTTGAGCATGGGGCTGGCTCCAGACCTCACACACAGGAGTTTCCCTGGGCTTTGGCTACTGCTTTGTGAGAGTTCTTTGCCCTACAGTGCCACAGGATCTTGGCTACCTGGATATTGGCTGATCATTCATCCTCCTTCTCAATGATGGAGGTGCGGGAAGCAGCGATGGCTTTAGGGACAGGCTGTTCTTTCTGGGAAAGTGATGGGAGCTCTTTTGTGTGCTTTTCTTTGGTCAGGATTTACTGTGGGTCTTCAGTGTCTGGCTCCTCCAGGCATGCCAAGTCTATCTTTACTACTTTGACCTATGCTCTCATTTTTCTTTTCCTTCCACTTGCTGTTGTAAATAATGTGAAAGCTCTTTAAACATGGTGAAGCTAAGTGGGTGCTCAAAGCATGCCTAAGACGAGGCTGTGCTTTACACACAGTGGAGGCGCAGGCAGCTCCTGCTTCAGCCTCCTGCAGCAGGAGAAAGTACGGCTACTACTTTTTTCTAGAACACTGGTGGTGCAGAGGGGTTTCCTGCTTTCCCAAAGAGGTGCTGATGGCAACTACCTGAGAGAGAAAATCTCTAGCCCCTTGCTTGACTCAGACCAAAGTAGATATCCTTCTTGGACAACAAAATGTCCTATGGGAATGGACATGTGAAGCAGCAAGCACCCTTGCAGCAAGATGGGTGTGATATTTGAGGCACAGGTCACAGCAATGACTTCTCACCCTTCAGAATTCTCTCTGTTTCCTCATTCTGCTTCTTTCTCTGTCTTCTCACTCTCTCTTGTTTCTGTTTCTCTCACATTCCTCATCAAGTCCTGTTATCTCTGAGTTGCTACAGGTAAGCTGAAGTGGGACAGGCCAAAGACTGTGGTCTAGTTCTGCTCAGAGAAGCATATGTATGTCGTCAGTAGAGTATTAGACACATGACTAGAGGAAAGGACTCTTTCCCCCCGACTCCCAGCTTTCTTCTCTAGAGCTCCATCAAACTTAGTAGCACCTTGCTGATGGTGATGATGAGGATGCACTTGGTACTGTCAGTTTGCATTTGCATTGCTTTCCCAGCTAGGTAGCATTCTGGGTTTGAGACATGTCAACTTGGGCAGGAGCACAGACAGCTTCTTTGGGTTTGATAGTTGCTATATTAACTCAATAAGCCGGGTGGATGTGATGTGTGAACAGGTTATGAGGAGAAGAGATAATTCTGTTGTGTGCCATGCAGAAACAGCTGGGTGTCTGATGGCTGTGAGACCTGTAAGATAATTTGCCTACTGGATGGAACAGTGTCAAATCCCACAAGGTATGTGAGTATGTTAGAGATAGCTGCGAAAGAGCCTGTGGTCATGGTACATCTTAGTGATACAAGAACCAGTATGAAATTTTGAAATATGAGGGTAAATTATGAGCAAGGAAGACTAAAGTTAAAGCTTCCATGGTAGTATTTGCTAGTGTACTGCTGGCTTCATGCCTTATTGTATCTGGACAGGAGGACTATTTCTTAGGTGAAAGAAAAGATCGTGTAGAGAAGATAAGAGCTTTAAGTCACTGCTAAATCTATTTAGAAAGGGAAATGCTGCATCTAAGGGGTAGGAAAACAAAATTGCAGAAGGTCTGACAACTGCAGGTGACCTGAGTCTGGTAGTGGTCGTTATCTCAGAGAACAGCATGTGAAGCTACTGCTCCTGACAGACCGCTGGCTGGGCTGCACTGGACAAGAAGCAGCTGTCCTAATCAATGAAGAATGAATTTATCACATACGTGTCTAGTCACTGGTGGCTACCATTGCCAATGTCTCATTTTGCTGATCTGGCTGGTTATCAATAACTTGGTGTCTCTCTTTGGCTTGGTAAACACTTATCTATATTCCATCTTTATGGAAAGTCACTACTTCTGTAAGTAAAATTGAAGTAGGCTGCTGGAAATTAGGTAGTTAAGTGGGCAGGATTTAAATGTACTCACAGCGAGGAAGGAGAAGGAATCTGAGGGTAGCTGACTAATGGAGAAGGCAATGAAACCTGCGTGGGACAATGGAAATGCAAGTGATCCTTTGGTGTTCAGTAATTATTGTGATGGAAGATGGATGACTGTGAGACAGTGAAGAGTAACCCCATAATGGGACAGGTCTTGCAGAGACACTCGGAATTGGGAATGGTGGTTAAAAATTAAAACAAAGCAAAACCCAGTAGGCTCACAAGAAAGATCTGAAATGAAACAAGGAAATGCTTGGCATGGCTGGAAGGGATGGGCTGATGAGCTAGGCTGCAACTGGTATGTAAAAAATGAAATGAGAATAATGCACATCCATAGTTTCTGACTGGAAACTATAAAGGGGAAAATAATTTAGGCTGTAAAAAAATAAGAGGAAGAGGCATATATTTCCAGAGACTGTCAAAAACCCCAGAATAAATAGACTGTGAAGTTGAATCTATATGAAAGCAAATAGGTCACAGGAATATGAATGTGGTAATAGCAATGTACTACTAGTCCTAAATCTGAGGAGAGGTGACGAATACCATAGGCAGAAAGACATCAAAGAGGTGGCAGAACTGTGCCGTACTGATGATGGAGGCTTCAGCTTGCCTGTGCTATTAGCAACTTGCTGTGTAGAAACAACCATCTTTTTGGAGCTGGCTCTTCTGCGGTGAAATGTGTCAATGATTTGCACTTACATAGCGTGCTTTTATTGAAGGAACCAGGAGCACTCTTGAAAGGTAGCAATTTCTGTGGCAGATTGGAAAAAAAGGAAGTAATGTCAGTATTAGACTGGACTTAGTGTACACAGTCATAACTACAGGCTGAATTTTATCTTGACTTCCCAACAACTCGAGATCCTAATGACAGTATCAGTGGAAGATGGAGGTAGAAAGCAGAGGTCTTCTGGCTCCTGCTTGTGTGTGAACACCTGAGCAGCCAGAGACCTCTCTGCGGGAGTCCTATGTTTATGATAATCCATATGCAGTACATCTCTTGCCTCTGTAAAGTGGAACTTGGACACTTTTTTCCATTGTTCCCAGGAAAGATTTATGGGAGAACCATTCTCCCTGTGGGCACTGTCCTCATGAAATAAAGTTGTAGTTCAGATGGAGAGTGAACTTAGGTCAAAGACGCAGGAGAACAAATTAGAAGATTCTTGCTCAGCTCCCAGCTGTGCCCCCGTGTCTCCTATCTGCCCTTGGGTAAATCCGCTCATTTCTCTGTGCTCTGGCTTCTTGTGTGCAAAGCAGAGATCGTAATGCATCGTTAGCCTGTCCTGTTTGGTTAGGGTAAAAACTGTTTGGAGCAGGCAGCATGTTTTACCGCATGTTTATGTAACATTTTGCATAATTTGAATTCGATCTTGGCTAGTGTCATCTAGGACACGTGGAAATACCTCATAAATAATACTAATAATATTTTAATATTGGTAATGCTCAGCACATTCACAGCATTTAACCCCCCTAAACCAGCACTCAATACTGTGGCATCGCAGTGATAGAGCATGAGTCATGTTGGCTCCTTTCCCTGGCACGGTGCAACTTGTCACCTAGCCAGAAAGCTGAGGGGTTTAGTGAATATGTACTGGTTTGCAAGGAACACCTGAATTTTAATGAAGTCCCAGGCAGTGACAGACTCTGTGATTTCAGGGTAGTGGTTTTTTCCAGAGAGGATTCTAATCTTTGGACACCCAGCTTGAGGCAGTGGGAGCCAGATGCTTGGAACTTCACAGTTCTCGTTGGCCACGTTAGAAATGATGAGTGTTACATACTCCTGAAAACCAGGCTCAGGTATTGGAGAATCCAAACCAAGGACTGCTTGGGAAAAACCTCCTTTTCTGCTTGCTTGCTTATCAGTAACAAAGAAAAAGTATTAATGCACCTGAAGAGGTAGTTGTGGAAATGTGAAGTAGTGTTTTGAAGAACGCACTAGATGGTTTAAATAATCCATTTTCACTGAGTGCTCTTTGCAGGATGTAAAAGGAGGGAAGGGAGAGAAAGAAAGCAGATATACAAGGAGAGTGCTGGCACATTTACTTATTCACCACAGGGTTCCTTCTCCTCAGATGAGAATCTTAAATAATGAGCATCTGTCCTGCCCCTTGCAGATACCTCTGTCACATGTACATGTCTGGAGCTTCCTATGCAGGAGGCCATCCAGAGTCCATTTGTGTCCTCGAGGAGGTTCCAGCAGCTGCTGTGAGGCTCTGTGCTAGCTGGATCTCCTAGCTTCCAGTTATCTGCTGAGACAGTCATTTGCAATTAGTCCTTCCTCGAGGTATGTGTCCTGCAGGCTGCTGATGACAGTTCTTCCAGCAAGCCCTCTGGGAACTGAGGCAAAGGGGACAGCCATAAGCCTCAAAAAATCCAAAATAAAGTGTGTGTGGGGGGAATGTGCATTCGAAATAGGGAGCTGAGGCATCTTGGAACTCTGAAAATTGACTTTTATTTAAGTACAGCCAAGAATGAAAGAAGCAACAAGAACTCATACCCATCTCTTTGTTATTGTGTGCAATTTCTTCTGAGTGACCTTACCAAGCACTCTTAGACTTCTGAATTAATCTTTATGTACTTTGCTGCAAAGCTTTGTCATCACATGACTTTCTTTTCTGTACTTGAAGCACTCATCAGAAAAGCCTGCTAAGCTAAGGACCAGGCACGTGATTTAGTGATGTTATATCCACTGAAAACATCACCTAACTGGGAGAATGGAGAAAGGCAAAGTTGCTTTACCCTCTTTCTGCCTGTCTAATTCATGACTGCAGCTGGAGTCAGTACCTTCTAAGATCAGTTACCCTTGGAAATTAGCTGCTTGGAGGAGAAAGGCACTCATTTTCACATACTTCACTGAGTGATGTGCTGGTACAGGCTCTGGCTCCTGCTGAGTGCAGAATCACCATGCAATGCAGAAGGACACATGCACCTGTTAAACAGTGAGAAGGTCCACAATCCATGCATTGTGCTTTCATTGTCATCTCCACATCCCTGCAAGGCAAGATGGCCTTCTATCAAAGGTGCCCCCCACTCCTCTCAGATGTATTTGAGTTGTGCTTCCCTGTGAGCTCAGCTTGGGCTCATGTGTCCTTCTCCAGAGATAGTTGGGAAGTCACTAATTGTGGAAGAAACAATCTGCAATATCTGAAAACTAGGATGGACTAGAGAACACAACAGTGATGAACAGGGAGAGCAGCAGTTCAAAAGAAAGGAGCGGTAACAGGAAGACTTTAGACCTCTAGTGCCACTGAGGTTTCTTCTACCAAAGAAGAGGCTTCTTATTCAAAGACCTGTATTTCCACCATTGATTTATATTTGCTGTAAAGTAGTAAGGGAGAAAAACAACCCTCAAAAGCAGTACCCAGAACCTACATCTTTCTGTCCTCCCATCTGACTGTGCTGTAGTCCTGAGGGGTGACCCCCAGCTCTCCAAGCTCGGGAAGCGACAGGCACCTGCATAGCATCACCTGTTTCAGGACAGTCATTGAAATAGCCTCTTCATGCCCCACGTACAGTTTCTCAAGACCTAGTGAGCCTAAAAGCCAAAGTAAGAGACAAAAGAAACACCTGAAAGTAAGATGAAAAGGTATCTATTTACTGTGAAGGTGAAAGTTGTGCAAGAGATAGAAGGACTGGGCCATGATTTAGACTCTGCTTTGCAGCCAAATTTCTTCGCTTCACATCTACCCTCCACTTGTTTGTGAGCTACCTAAAGAGCTCATCTGGGAGACCTGAGTGACACAGCGGGGTCTCACCGAAATCACTGGAAGGCAGGAATCTGTATGCTGTAAAAGGTCCCACTAAATGTACTTGTGCATCCTCAAGGGCTTGCATGTCTTCTGAACCTGGCCCTTCACTCCTGGCTCCTGAAGAAGCATTTATTCCCCTCTTTATTCAGTTTCATTCCAAACATTTAAACATTTCTTTCCACTAGAGTGGGGGAAGGAGAGATCTGGGAGGCAAAACAAAAAGGGACCAAGGCAGGAAACCCCCCCACAAAACCAAACAAAAAAACTTTAGAAGGAATAGGGAGGGTAAAAAGCAATGCCTTCCACTTTTAAAATGTTCTCTTGCTTTCCTTGCCCTCCCAAACCCATCACTGCTTGTTCTTTTCTTCTTCCTTTCTTGAATTTGAGTGACACAGTCACTGCTATTATAGTGCTGCATTTATTTGGTAGGGATGTCTAGAGGGCCCAACCAAGATAAGGATCCCATTCAAACCTTTCCTGCCATGAAGGCCAGAGAAAGGAGTGTAGTACTGCCAAACACAGCAGGTCTGTTACATAGCGTGACAGGTGCTGGGGAAGACTTAGACAACATTGGATAGTCCTTCTAGGAGGCAGAGCAATAAATCACAGAAGCAAAGATGGAGGATTTGGAGATATTTTGGCTTTTCTTGCAAAGCTCTTTATGGTCTTACACTTAGCAAGGGAAATTTCCACTAAGCAAGCTTGACCATATCTGGATTAAATCCGATAAAAAGCCAAACAAAAAAAAAGGCAGCCACTGTTGCTCAGGCTGTGGTTTGAAAATGGTAACTCCGCCAGCCTTTCTGCCTTGTCTTCACACTTCCTGGGGTCATGCATGATGGGGGACCTGTATCAGCGTATCCAATTGCCCCATCCAAATTTAGATTGCGTTAGTCTGGAGCACACCGTTAATTCAAACCAACTCCTAGACTGTAAATGCCTGCCTGCCTTGCTTGGCCTTCTCTAGAGCAGAGTTCCAACTGAGTGCAAAAGAAAAGAGGGGGGAAAAAAAAGACAGCTAATTCTTCTAAGATCCCTGTTTTGCTGCTCATATCAGTAGGAAATTGCTTCCATGAAGTGAAATACCAGTAAGCAGTAAAAGCTACAGTTTGGATTCCAGTTTTGTGGTTTGAGTGGTCCTCTTGGAGTCCTCTGGTGTCTGTAACCTCTACAGCTCCATCTGTAGCAGGAAGCAGCTGCTGAACCTGCCATTTTGACTAGGGTATTTCTGAGCAAAATGCTTTCAGCTGTCATACAGCATAATAATGTTCCAAGCTGCAGTCCCATCACCTCATGCTGTGACCTTGTTGAAGTTCCTAAAGAGAAGCCAGGTCAGGTTTTGGATGACAATCTCTAAGGCAGTGCCAGAATGCTGCAGGAGGAACCATTTGGGAGTCAGCAGGAGGTATGGTTTCTCAAGTCGGTCCTGAACTGATCCCACAGCATGGTGGATTGCTTTGCTGGCAAGAAAGTCATGCAATCCACCATGCTCTTAGCCATCCGAGGCTATAATAAAAGCCCTTTCCCCAGGAACAGTCATTACTTTTAATACCCCGTTCAAGTCTAAATTTGGATAATTACTTCCTTCTGACCTAAAAAGGATTATTGGGTGTTTTTTATTTTCTAGCTACTGTATTTTTTTTCCATGATTCTTATAGTAAACAGCTTGTAGGAATCCTACACACTGTTAAACAGATGCTCTGTTGCACCCTGAAAGCTAGGTGCAATTTGGAGGTCAGTCATTATCAGTAGATAATGGAGCCCAGCTGCTACAGACAGAAAATAATAATTAATAGCAGGGCGATGCAGCAGCATGGCTGAGGGTACGTGGTGGTTGTGAGTATCTGAATAATCAGTGGTGGGATCTGCACACCTGTTCTGAAGAAAACACCAGGTTGCTTTAGAAGACAAATGTATGTGCATGCAGGTGGTGTGACAGCCAGACAGAATTTTTGGCATCACTTCCACTGGCTTTAGGATTGATGGCCTCTCCTGTGGTTGCTGTCATGAAGAGCATCGTAAAGAAACCTTGCTTTCTCTCTGTGGCCTCCTGTTTGATTAGAGGCCCTCTGTGGCCCTATGCTAGGTCAGAGCTTTCATGTTGGCTTCCAATTTCTGGGATATCTGAAGACTTGTCTCATTGCATTAAAACCTCTATTTGCTTTTCAGATTCCTTATTAGCCTCTTAAATCTTCATTGTACATTTTTCCTGCCAGAGGTTAAATTTCTTTCTATTAGTTTTGCGTTAGCTGGGCTTGAGAGTTTAATGGGTGCAATTAGCAGGTCTGCATAAATCATTATGGAAAGAGTTTGAAGAAATGAGAGATTTGCTTCATTTTGGTTTTGTAATGAAACAAACCAAAACTTCTCAAAAGTCGTGTTCAATGCTTGCCTAACTCCGCAGGGGGGTATAATGTGGTGTATGAGACACAACTGACTTAGGCCTCATTAATCTTCATTAAAACCCAATTTGAGCTTCACAGCAGAAGCCTCTGTGGCCTGGTACAGGACTTGCTTTCTGACTAGTCCTGGAAAGTTCGAATGACTGGAGAGGCTGGCCTAAGGTGCTTTGTTTTGTTGGTATTTATCTGATTTAATATGTGACTAAGTCTTTTTCTAATGAATCTGTTCTTGATGGAAAGTCCTTTTCAAAGGGCAGAATCACATAAGTATGCCAAGCATTTATAATCTCTCCACTGCCTTCCTCTTCCGTAGTTTCTTGCCTTGCAGTAACACCAGCACAAGTCATGTATGTCTTCCTGGGTGCCTCTGAAATGAACATAACCCTGCTGCTGAGTTTGGCAGTACTGTGGTCCTTTGCTTAGCATCAATATTGCAAAAGACGTGTATGTCAGCTGTTTAAAGTTCAGGTGCTCCTCTCTTCTGAGAAGAGTGTATAAATGATGACATGATGCAAGCAAAAGTGGAGAAGATATTGCATGATATGGGAACACCTAGAGCATGTTGACCTTGAGGGCTTGCAAAAAGGCTTTATGAATTGCCCTCTGTGGCTTGGCCACCATGAAATCCCATCTCTGCAATGCTGGATTTTGGCATTTAATTTCTAGTTGACTCGTTGCTCAAGAAGAGAGGGTTTTAAGTCAGGTCAAAAAACCCCATAACCTTTTCTTCTGTAATGTTGAAAAATTAATTTTAACAAAAACTAACCAAACAAAAAGACTAAAGAATTGTTTCAGCCTTTCCAAAATAGGATTTGTAAGGCTTTTTGTTCTAGAAATGTCTTGATTGTTTCGATCTACCTGAACACAAACACATTTTGAGATGTATTTCCCTTTGAGTGAACATCAGGTGGTGTTACATGCAACGTGTTTTAGTGGGTTAGCTTAGCTGATTGAGGCTGAAGAGAGAGAATCCTGTTGCTTCTGTTGACTTGTTTTGTAGAAAAAGACCACAAAACTCCTGTGCATCAGCAAGTGGTGATAAGAAAAAACTAAGGGGGGGTGGGGAGGGGGAAGAGATAAAAAAGAAATAAAACTGTGAGGACACCTGCAAAAGCAAACAGCAATAAGGGAAAGAAAATAAGCACCTCTTTCTCAGGAGCTACTTGTTTCTTTGACCTTCACAACACAAATCACTCCTTCCATTATAAAAGGGGAAGTATTAACTGTTCTGTTACAGTATCCTACCAGCTTCTTGTAGCAGGGTAGGAATGCAGCACTGCCCTTAGCTTATTTCAAAAGGAGAGAAAGAAAATTCAGGAACTCCAAACAGTCTCCGAGGATGCACCCATGTAGCTGGTAGGAATCATGCAGGGCTGAGAGGTAGGTGGAGAACAGTGAACAGGCAAATATGGTATCTCACCTGCAGGGCCCCACAGCTGTGACTGCCTGGTTTTAGCTCAGAGATGGGAGGCCACAAAGAGTAGCTTGCATGAGTGGTAGGTTTTGGGATGTGTTGCATAGGGCTCCATGTTTCCAGTTCAGTCACTGAACTTCTCTACAGCAGCAGGCTCTTATCTCTTTTTTGTGAGGCAGGAACAGGTGCTGCTGTGATGAGCCCCATTACAGGGCTATTTTTCTCCCCTTGCTGTAAATGCTTCATAGTCAAGGCTTTCTACTGGAGGTTAAACGGGTCTGAAATATTCAAGATGTGATTTGGCACGATGTGTACCCTATGAGTGGTTTGGAGGTAGCAACAGGAAAAACAGATGTATTGTCATATTTACCAAGCTTATGTGTTTTCTAAACTGTCAGGAATGCAGTTTGGGAAGCTCTTTATGCCTGGTATACTCTTTCTCTTCAGCTGGTGATGGAGGAAGAGTATAGGGGACCCCAAAGTATCGTTTTGTTTTGCTCTATTGTATTTTTTCAGTGACAAAAGCAGGTATTGAAGCTGATCCCGAGACCATTAAGTGGTATCCAGGATTCCAGGTGCAAGCTATTTACAGCTCCAGTACAGCAGACCTTGTTTCTGCTATTTGTAGTTCAGGAATCGAGTCCAAAGCTTTGCCTGTATCACATCACCCATTTCTAACATCATCTCACAATATGCATAGCTATCAAGCACTACCTCAATACATCCAGCTCCTATAATCGCCTGTCAGTCTCCTTAACTGTCTTGTAAGTTGTGGCTTTCAGCGGGGATTCTATTCCAAATGGTTTGGGATCGTTCATAGCTTTTTCTTGGTGTGTGCTGGTTCCACTTGAGTCTTTCCCATTCCAGATTTGCCCCGTCCATTGGAAAACATCATGTAGAGTTGATGGATATATGATGGCTGTCTCCAGCTGGCAGCTGGCTGTACCCTGCTCAGGGTGTGGAGGGACAAGGATGATGCCAAAAGCAGAGTGTTACTGCCACATGCATACACCAGCTATGGAACAAGTAGAAGAAAACATTTTAGACAAAACATAATTAACCTTGATATGGTTTTTGTTGCCACAGGATAGTGCTGAAAGCAAGAGCTTAACAAGACTTCTATAAGGAGGTGACAGTTTCCAGATTCATAGTATGTTAGGGGTTGGAAGGGACCAGTGGAGATCATCTAGTCCACAACCCCCCTGCCAAAGCAGGATCATCTATTACTTGGAACAACTGAAAAGAGACTGGGCCCTTCATCCTGACACCTACCCCTCAATTATGTGTATGAGAATAACCCATGGTTAAAACACTGTGGAGACCTTTCTCCCTTGCTGTTTTATCTTTCTCAAATGAGTTCCATGACCCCTTATGCCTGGGGGCTTCAATCAACTGTGAACTGTTAGGGGGAGAAACTTCCGTTTAAGGGGAAGTTGTTATTGTGGTGGGCTTTCTGGTACCTTCCTCTGAAGCATCTTGTTGTGCCCAAGAAAGCAGAGATGCCTGGGTCCCCTTTTAGTTTCAAAAACCAGTTGGAGGCCTCACTAAGAAAGGTGTTGGGACTGGGGTTATGGAGAGGGAAGGCAGTGGTGAGGGAGGACTAGAGCAAATGAGGATAGCATGTGTGTGGGTTTGCTTGTAATTAGGAGATTTGAACTTGGAAAGAAGTTAATTAGTAATGAAAATTCTGACTGAATGATGCAGATTGTGAAGACCGGCTTTGTCAGCAGCTGAAATTAATTACAGGCTCAGGCACAGGGAAAAGGAGGGGGTGAAGGATGCTGGGAGGGGGAGGCATCACTGAAAGATGATAAACCTGGCTGCAGGCTGTTGCTGTGGTGACAGAAGGCAGTTGCTGTAGTTTACAGTGGTGACACATTGAAGGCAGCAGGTACTTCTAATTACCCCCTCCACCGACCCAAGTAGACAGCAACCCCTCCTGACTCAGGGCAGATGATCTAGTTTTGTCCTTGTACTTTATCCCTCTCTACTGCAGGTTGCATGTGCCTTTTCAAGGTGCTCATCTGCTCTGAAAGGAAAATCGTGGGGTGTCAGCTTTTCCTAATGTCACCAGAATGGCCTGGGAGCAGCTAGCAATTCAGCAGTGTCATCAGGAAGCTTGGACAGCACTGGGAAGATTTCAGAGAACTGGTATCAATAAACAGGGGAGGAGAACTTGAGAGTGGCTGGCTAGAGCTTTTTGAGTGAGAAGATGAGGTTCTGCAGCAGGATCTAGACAGGTTGTATTGCTGGGCCAGCGCCAATTACATGACTTCAATAAGGCCAAACGCTGAGCCAAAGGCTTCAGCCACACCAGCCCCCAGCAGCACTGCAGGCCTGGGGAGGAGTGGCTGGAGAGCTACCAGCCAGCGAGGGACCTGGGAGTATTAATAGAGGGCTGGCTGAACAGGAGCCAGCGGTGTGCCCAGGTGGCCAAGAAGGCCAATGGCATCCTGGCCTGTATCAGGAAGAGAGTTGCCAGCAGAAGCAGGGATGTGATCATTCCCTTCTCCTCAGCTTTGGTGAGGCCACACCTTGAGTCCTGTGTCCACTTTTGGGCCCATCACTACAAGAGGGACATTGAAGGGCTGGAAAGGATAGAGAGGCAGCTACCAAGATAGGAAAGGGTTTGGAACAGGTGTTGTATGAGGAACAGCTGAGGG